>CAJNJA010064119.1:0-11767 GCA_905231915.1 Symbiodinium necroappetens
TACGTATGTATGTATGCATGTATATATATATATGCGTGTATGTACTTATGTATGTTTGTATGTCTGTTGTGTCTGCGTGCTTGTCTGCATAAGTGTACGTGTATGTATATATATATATGTAGAGACTCACACACATATATATATATATGTACACATACATACATGCACATGCGCACATATTGTGTGTGTATGTACGTGTGTGTGTATATATATATGTGTGTGTGCACACATGTATATGTATGTACATGTGTGTGTGTGTGTCAGTATATATATATATATGCACATACACATGTATACCTATCCGTATATATATATATATATGTCGCAAGATTGAGGTTTTACTCACGCAGCAGGATCACAACAATAGAGAAGCGAGGCACTTCTCTACCATAACATGTGTGGTAATACAGCAACTTTATCTTGTGAGTGCACTGTGTGTTTTCGTAGAGCGCTATTTGTACATGGGTAGCGGTATTCGGAACTGCGAATCACATTCGAACTAAGCCCAGCCAAGAAACCCACTAATTCCCAAGCCAACTTTTTTCAGAAGTCATTAGGGGATCGGATAGTTGCTGTGACATCCTTCCGCACAGTGTCTTCATGTACGCATGGCAGGAAAACGCTTCTCCAGTCAGCCCCAAACCCTGAGCCCAAAAAACTAAGTCCACAAAAATACAACCCGCAAACCCCGTTAAGTTAAAAGCCTAGGCCCTCAACCCTAAACCCGAAACAGACAATAATATTGTTTAGCAGAATAAGCCTCAGGCCACTCTCCCTGGGTTCCTGGGCCCCGGACTTGGTCTGGGGGCCCGCTGTGACAGCCTCGGTGCACTACCACTTCCACTGGCTGCTTGCCATGAGAGTGTTGAGCAACACCCCAATTTGAGGGTACTTGGAGGGTCCTGGTAGGCTTTCAGGTTTCAGGGGTGCTAGATTTGTGCGGCTTTAGGATTCCGGGTTTTCGGGTTGTGGGTATTTTTTTGTTTGGGATTTAATTAGGGTTTCCTGAAGTCAGGGTTAGGGTTTACATCTGAAGAACTTTTGCGGCTTTGCGTTTGAAGTTTAGTGCCGGACGTTCATTGCTTGATACACCCTTTGGAGTGTTCCAGCGTTTGTTTCTGCCGTGGTCGGTTGGGCTTTCGGTTTAGGATCGGTGGCTCGAAATCAGGAGTTTTCTTAAGCATTCGAGATACTTTCGGATGCTTGTAGCAAGGCTTCGACCCTTCAGGGCCTTACCGATGTACTGCTGTGAGTTTTGCTTTATTGGCTGTTGGCTGATGATGTGAATGTCACCTTTCTTCATGGTTGTTCTGTTTGCGCCCCATGGTAGACCCAGTCAACTTTTTAAACTACAAGCGAAACTGCAAACCACCCTTAAAGAACCCTAAACTCTAAACCCTAAGCCCTAAACCTTATGGAACCCTAAACCCTAAGCCCTGGACCTTATAGAACCATAAACCCTAACCTTCGAGGAAGCATTAATATAAGAGCCTAAAGAATTACCAACAGTATCCTAATTATAAATTTTATACCCCGCAACCCTTTGCAAATTTATAAGGCCCCTGCGTTAGTTAACGTCTGAAGCTCAGGACGTGATCTCATCGACAGGCGGTTCGCTCGGCTTCGGTGGGCCCATTGACGGCAGCGGACGCCTGCTGATGAGGCGGTCTTACGGATTCCTTTAAAGGGATCTACAAGGGTTCCCTTAGAGGGATCTACAAGGGTTCTTTCATGGGTTCATTTTTTCTGGATTCTTTCCAGGGCAAATTCTGCAGAAGGCTTAGGGTTTTTTGTAAAGGAGGTTCTAGCTCCGTACCTCCGTTGCAACTGGTTTATGATAGCACAGACCCTCGAATGAACCCTAAGCCCTAAGCCCTAAAGTTCCGCATGTTCAAAACATTCCGGGCTCGGAGAGGGGCTTACGGGGCCCAGAGAGTTTAAGCCAAGGCTTCACGGTTCAGCTGAGGTGGAGGAGGCTGTATGTTTTAGCACGGCAAGACCTGAGTCGGCTAGGGACAGCTCCAGGCTCGACACAGGCCCAGGCAACCAAGTTTGGCAGCCGATGGTGTGCGGGTTTTTGCGGAGCCGCGACAGAAGGCCCGCACACGCATGACGTGTAGCCCCATCTGCCGTTACTATTTGTTCGGCTTCGTGGTCAAAATCCTCGTATAATGTACGCCAAACCCCGGTTCTGATCATTGAGGCCCCTACACTACCATACGTCGCCGCTAGCTAGCGGGCAGGTTCGGTAGCCGTATTGAGGAGGACCTCCTGTTACACCCTTACCAAACCGGAACACGTCTGGTCATTCAGTTTCCAGTGCTCGGATTTATCGGCAAGTTCAACCCTGTCGACCCTAACCTTAAAACTTTCCCCCGAGCGCTCGCAAGGCAACGCGTGATGCTGCGACTTAGAAGAACGAGTCGTCATCAAGGGCTACAGTTGAGCGTGCGTTGCGACCGTTGATCGTTCAGAGTTTGTGCCCCAACCAGAAAAGAAGCACGCTAATCATACACCCAAGTAGTAGTGATAATGGTAATGAATGAATTACCTGTGGGTGGGATGAGAGGATGCACGGAGACTCAGGGCTGGGATTTTGTGGGGATTGCGTGGCGCCTACACGAGAGGGTTTAGGGCCCTTTAGGGTTTAGGGTCCAGGGGGGTTTAGGTTTAAGGGTGAGCTACATCGAGCTCGAAATGCATCCACGCCGGAGTCTGCCATCCGGTTAGCCTCTTGGACGAAGGTCTTCCTGATCTTCTCCATGCAGCCATGGGGCCTTCTTTGGCGCGGCTGATGGGCGTCAATCAAAGCACGAGGAACGCCTCAACCCTAGACCCTAAGCCCTAAACCCTAAAATCATCCACCGAAGCGCGGGAGCATGACGACTTCTGCGAAGACTGTAGGCTGACCGGCCTGGAATCCCGGGACGTCGCAATGCGACAATGGGGGGGACGCTCAGGATTGCAGATTGGGACAGGTGGAGTCGTATTGCTGGCCCACTCTTGCCCCTCCAAGCCGGTGAAAAACTGTTGATGCTATAAATCCTGCAGTGCCTTGGGGGACCCTAAACTATGGGAATTATGGTATGGTATATTATTTTTATTTATGGGTGATGCAGGATTTATATCTTCAGCCGAAGGTCTAGGGTTCAGGGCGAGCCCCTGTGACAGAATGCTCCGTATGGCCAGGCAAAAGGTAGAAGCAAGTATCTTTATACATACAGCCAGACCAGAAACCCTAAACACAACCCGAAACCCCTTTTAAAGGAACACTATAAACCCTAAGCCCTTCTAGATCCCTTTGAAGGAACCCTAAACCCTAAACCCCTAAACCCGAAACCCGCAACCCCAGACTCTGAACCCGAATCCAGACCTCTGCCTTTCGTTTTGCCGGCACGAGAAAGCAGGATTTCGTGGCATGGGTCTCCGTATGAAAACCTTCTAGCAGTGTTTGGCCGTAGCGCTTCCAGGGCTGAGGGTTTTAGGGGGTTTAGGGTTTTGCGGGTTTAGGGTTTTGGGGTTTAGGGCTTAGGGTTTTGGGGGTTTAGGGTTCAGGGTTCAGGGTTTTGGGGGTGTGTCGCGCCGCATGGCCCTCTCAGTCTCAACAAATTCCCAGATTGAAGCCTTGAAAGGACTGGGTTTAGGGGTTAGGGTTTTGCGAAATACTGTTGATGATAGAAATCCTGCAGTACCTTAAGGACCCAAAAGTATAGGAATTATGCTATATTCCCTACTATGGGTAATGCAGGATTTATATCATCAACCGTATTGCGAAATTCTAAGCCCTAAACCCTAACCCTAACCCTAAACCCTAAACCCTAAACCCAATTCCAAACCATCCTAAACCCCCAAAATTCGGGAGATCCCAACAGGCTGCAAAACAAGATGCCCCAAAAGGGCCCGACTCTCAGAGATGCGAAGGGCAAGGTATTCAAACTCTCCCCTCAACAGGTCTCCTGTGTTCGCACCCTTGTTGTTAAACTCCCCTGCCTTGTGGTTGTTGTGTGTTTCGGATTTAGGATTGAAGGCTTAATGCATATAGGGTTTAGGTCGCTTCGGGGCTTCTGCAAACCCTAAACCCTGAACGGTTTAGGGTTTAGGGTTTAGCAGCCCCCAAGCCCCTAAACCCTTATCCAAAAGCCCTAAGCCCTAATCAGCTCTACCTAAACCCCCAAAAGTAGGTAAAGCAATGGCCCGAAGCCATAAAAAAAGGCTATGTTTCTACATACTTGTGGGGTAAGCCCTTTATAGGCCCTTCTATGCCCACTGTACCCTGACCTTCGACCTTCTCGGCCCCATAGGGCCTTCGCGTCAATTTGTCACTTTAGGGTTTAGGGTTTAGGGTTTAGGGGAAGGACCCTATAGTTAGGGCCCTAGACCCCTTACGGACCCAATAATAAGGTCCCTGGAAGCCTAGGGTTAGACAAGGACGGACATCCACGACGGCCGCAGCTGGGCAGAGTTTGGAGTTTACCAGCACCCTCCAACTACCTTCTACTATACCCTGAATACCCACTATTAAGGACCAGGAGGGCTCTGTTAAATGGTATTTGGGGTGGTGATGGCAGGGTTTTGGAATTAGGGTTCAGGGCTTAGTGTTTAGGGTTTCGGGCGAATCTACGGAAACTCCCACTGATTGGAGAGCTCCGACGTCGCATAGATTCAGCAGCAGCCTGCAAGCTCTCTACCCAGAGAACCCAATACCCCTTAATTAAGGTTAAGGAATATACCTTAAATCCTAATATTAAGGCCCCTACAATCTAAGGCATATTCTTTAATTAAGGGGTATTGGGTTCTCTGGGTAACTTTCACTTCAGTTTCAAAGCCCCCGCCCAGACTCTACTTTGTAGCCTCAGATGTAACTCCTCCCTAAGGACCAAATGACCGTTAAAAGTAGGGGCCCTATACCCTTATACTATGAATCCCTATATGGTATATGAACCCTAAACTAAACCCTTTTAGGGCTTTTTTCGTCCTTAAGGCTGTCCAGACACCCGCATTACCTCGAAGCAACGTTCAACGGCCCGTCTTTTGAGGCTGCTAGCCCTGACCCTAAACACTAAACCTCAACATGTTAAATCCAAATTCCGAAACCAGAGTTTTCTCAATTTGTCAATCCTCTATAAGATCTTCAAGGGTTTGGTCTTTAGGGTTTGGGCTGTTGTTGGGTTTAGAGAATTTGAGATATGACACGGTCTGCGGCCAGATATGACAAACATGAGTGGTTGAAGAGCTTCTTGAACTTCATGGCAATAGCAATATTTCGCTGAGTCCACTGCAAACTCTGCAAGATCTGTGCTGGATCATTGAGAACAGAGATTGGCGAACAAAAACCCAGCGTGGGCTTTTTGCCCGCAGACGTTGCTGAGCTGCATCGCAAAGTTTGCTGCACTCGTCAGCGGCCGCAAACGGTAGGATGAAGGCAGGTAGGATCAAGCATCCCTGATATAATGCCTACCATCCTTGAATCCCTTTGAGCTAAGCACGCCAGCACTTATCAGCCGGGTGAGGCCGTAGGACTGGCGGTTTCGGGTCCTATAAACCCCAGACCTTAAAGCCCCAGAAAGCCCCAAACCCTACAAGCCCCTAAAAGCGCTCGTCGGCCTTCGTGCTGAGCTCGAGAACCAGTCGTCTGCATGCGATGTTAGCTGAGCCCTCCTTTGCCATGTTGAACTTGGTGACCGCTGGGGCCTGCTCCGACTCTCCCTAAACCCCTAAACCCTAAACCCTTTACGACCCACTGGAGACCTGTTGGTCCTGAGAGTCGATCGATTCTGGTCGCTGCCGCCATCGTCGACGGCGATGATGGCCTATCCATAGGCCCCTAAGTAGTTCCTTTTTGGGATTACCTTATAGGCTTCTAGATATAAACCATACAAAGGAACTACTTAGGGGCCTACAGGTCGGTTGTCCGGGACGCCACGCGTGCAGGGCCTCAGCGAATGAGACTTTAGCTGCGCCTGTGGCGCACATGTGTCAGTGCATAGCTGCATGGACTGTCGGCAATGCAGATCGACGCAGTCTCGGCCAGCAGGCTAAGAACACATGTCATTCAGCAACTGTGCAGCCTCACCCGTAGCCCAGCACACATCACTCATAAACCTAAAAACTTTAAATCTGAAGCTTTGAAGGCAGCCCTTAAAACTGAACACTGAACACCACGAGATAAGAACTGAAGGGACTCTGGCCTTAGGGCTTGGGACGGCTAGGGCTAGGGATGGTGAGCGGCTGTAAGGGTGGAGTCAAGCAGATACGATTGATGATATAAATCCTGCATTACCCATAGTAAGGAATATACCATAATTCCCGTACTTTAGGGTCCTTAAGGTAATGCAGGATTTGTATTATCAACATTAGGTCTTTTGGGGTTTGGGGGCTTAGGGTCTACTTGCAGGGTTTGGGGGTGAAGCGGTTCAGGGTTTGGGGTTTAGGCTTGGACCTGGATCTTCGTCAGGGCATTGAGTGAGTGACATCAACCACCAAAATCCCAGGCAAGAAGGTGTTCATGCGCGTGCCGGCGCGGTCACTGATCAGGCACCGTTGTGGGTTTAGTGCTTCATGAGACTATGAAGGGTCTATGCACGAGGGCTTAGGGCTTAAGAGCACGGTGCTGGACCTAAATGGGTACTTCCCTGAATTAGGGTTGCTTTTAGGGTTCTTCGTATACGGGTGCCATACCTTGTTGGGGACCTGAAAGGGGACCCTACTTTACAGAACTACCCAAGTAGCAAGCACTCACCTGGACACCCTTTGGCAAATCCTGAAGCCCAACGGAAAAGACCCCGGAGTTCACCAGCATCCCAGAATCGCCAAACCGTGCAAGGTCTAAAGCTCTAGAGATCTGTGGAGGCTGTTTCTTCCCTGCAAAAGCGGAAATGCCGAAAGTCTAGTAACCAACATGATCACTGTCAGACCCACAGGCCTAAACCCTAAGCCCTAAGCCTTAAACCCTGAACCCTAAACCCGAAGCCCTAAGCCCTAAACCGGGGTCCAGGTGTTCCCTGGGTTCAGGGTTTAGGGCCTATCCTTCAATTCCCAACCCCGAGCCTCCCGTCTCCCCGAACAAGTTTAGGTAGGGTTTACGGCTGATGATATAAATCCGGCATTACCCATAATAAGGAATATCCATAACTCCCATAGTTTAGGATCCTTTAGGTAATGCAGGATTTGGATCATCAATAGTAGGAGGCAGAATTCTGGGATACGCATAGAGGGATGTGGACCCTGAGTGAAAGAGATGCTTACCGCCGCCATCGATGGTAAACATCTTCTGTAAACCCGGCTGTAAACCCCTTACAACCCCTTCTCGCCAGAAACCCCGGCCTTGAGTATACTGGTACATGCGAAGTAGTCGATCTGTAGCGTAAACAGTAGTCCTGCTGTAGTCCTTCCCCTGATCCTTCAAAATAATGCCAGAAATCACGCTAACCCGTCTAGGATCGCCGTGGTCTCCGCAGATGCTGAATCCGTAGAGGTGCGAGGGCTTGCGAGAAAGACGTGTTGAGCTGGGCTCCGAAGGGTCAAGTCAAAAGCATCGCCGACACACGGACCCTACCCTGAACCCTCCCCTTTTGCTCATTTTCAGGGTGTTGTGCACAGACACCGCCTGGGCTTGCCGATAGAAGGAAGTTGCGGCAACCTTGATGCCACCGTAGACATATATGAACTCCATCCTAGCAGCGTGGACATTAGCTGCAACACCGCCAGAACCCTAAACCCTACACCCTAAACCGCCGCACCCTGAATCCTGGAACCCGGAACCAGGTGGTTTTGGAGGACAGCGGCCACCAGCCCATTGTCCCGGCCAGCCTGGCGGCGTTTGGTGTGTGGACGCTACCCTCAAAGCCCAAAACCCTAAAGCCCAAAACCTAAACCCTAAACCCCTAAACCCTAAACCCTAAAGCCCAAAACCTAAACCCTAAACCCCTAAACCCTAAACCCTAAAGCCCAAAACCTAGAATGCTCAACCTAAACCCTATAAGCACTAAACCCTAACGTTTCGGGTTCAGGACCCAGGCAAGGACTGGAGGGAAGAAATCAAGAGCCTCATGAGAATGAGACATCTGTTTCTTTCGTAGATCCCCTATCAGAATGATCGTATAGACGAAGCCCCAAACTCTAAACCCTGAACCCTAAACCCTAAACCCTCCCTAAACCCTAAAGCCTAAACCGTCTGAGCAGACATCCCTAGAGATTTTTGACTCCATTCGATGAAGGCTCCGATGTCATGAACTTGGGTTCGAGGTTTGGGCTTTGGGCTTAGGAGATTTCCGAGAGGAAGGGAGGCCCGTCTTCGCCCTTCTTCCGAACCTAGGGTTTAGGGCTTAGAGTTTAGGGCTTGGAGGGTTTGGGGTTTAGGGTTTAGGGGTTTAGGGTTTAGGGTTTTGGGTGTGGGGCTTAGGGCTTAGGGTATAGGGTGTAGGGTTTAGGGCTCAGGGTTTGCAGGGTTAGCCCTGCGTAAAGGCTAGGAGACTCCGACACATGAACAGACCTTAGACAGTATATCCGGTCAAGGAGGGAATCTTTCTGAAATCATAGAGGGTTAGGTTCGGGAGGCAACCCCGAAGTATGATCTTTGCTTGGTTCGGCTCTTTGTGCCACTCAGGGGTCTCACCTCGGAGCCTTAGTACTTGCGAAGCCACCACCTTCTTCAAGAAAGCCCTGAACCTAGCCCTAAACCTACAGACAGACGTCGGAAAAAGGGGGGGTTCAACGAAGAACCCTACAGACAGTACTTCTTTCTAGCCAGCTTGGGTTCTGAGGCTCAGCCGAAGCACGGGAAGACCATGGAAAAGATACGATAGCTCTCAGGGCCCTGAGACGAGGATGTAGGGTTCAAGGTTTAGGGCTCAATTTCCCTAAGCCCTAAACCCAAAGGGTTTAGGGTTTAGGGCCACAAGCCCTAATGAACTCTAAAGATTGAATTTTAGGGTTCGGGGCCCTAGAAACCCTAAATTCTTCGAGTTTAGGGTTCGGGGGTTCGGGTTGGGGTTTAGAGTTGATGCCACTCCCCAGGCTGTTTAAAACTCCCCAAGCCCAGTACACCCAAATGTCAAATGGCTCGGTTGGACGGGCTTTGGGGTTTTAGGGTTTAGGGTTCAGGGTTTGGGCTTTGGGGTTTAGGCTTAGGGCTTAAGGGCTTACGGTTTAGGACGAGCCCTTGAAGCATGCCCCACAAAAGCCCACTCCACGAATCCTCAAGCCTCTGCGCTAATTATGCTGGAAATTCAGAGCTCTGAACTCTAAATCCGAAACCTTATAGGCCCTATAAACCCGAAACCTTGTAGGCCCTATATATCCGAAACCTTCAAGGCCGCCCTATAAATCCTGAGCCCCAAAAAGTCCCCAGGCCTCGAGTCTTTCATCCCGCAGCCGCATATCGCCTAAAGCCCTAAGCCCCTAAATACTGAAGCCCTAAACCCTAAGCCCTATAAACCCTAAACCCTAAGCCCCTCAACCCTAAACCCCTTAACTAAGGCCCTAAACCCTTTAACCCCTAAACCAGTAACCCCTTAACTTAGGCCCTAAACCCTTTAACCCCGACGCCCCCAAACCCAGAAGCCCCCTGAGTGTGGCCAGGGGGACACTCACATTCTCGGTTCCGCTGGTGGACGCGCAGCAAGCTATTCCTTGGAGGTCCCACGGTGTGTTAATGTAGAAGCCTAAATAATTACCCACATTATTCCTTAAGGGTGTCCTATTACAGTATGAAAGAGCCTAAAACCCTATTCTAATGATTTAAGGCTCCTACATCAGTGTGGGCTTGAGGGCTTAGGGTTTCTCGATGGCCTAGGGCCTCATGGTTCAGGTGATTCTGGTGAGGACTCAGGGCCTATAATTAAGGTTTGTTCAATCGGGGTCTATGATTTTGTGGGTCAGGGTGTTTTGTTGGGCTCTGGATGTATTTAGGGTCCACGGTTTTGGAAGGGGCTTTTGTTCAGGGCTTCAGGCTGAGGGTTTACGCCGGGGCTTGTTGGATTGACGGTTTTGGGTCATACGAAGTTTAGTTTAGGTCGTGAGGGTATTCCACTCCCAAAGCCCAAGCCATTCACACCAAGCAGCGGTTACGGATCCTTTTGCTTTTTGTGGTTTGGATTTCCCTGTATCTTACGCAGTAGCTTGTGACCCTAAGCCCTAAACCCCTAAGTTTGTGCTTGGGGGTATGTCTCAACGAACGAGCCCGACGTCCTCGAAGCCCAACACTCAAACCCTGTAAGCCCCTACAGACATATGCTGACTTATGGTAACCTTGTTTTGTGAAAGCCTTGAAAGAACCCTGACAATCGTCGTCATGGTATCCCTAAAAACCCTTTACAGGAAGCCTTTGAAGGGAATGCGTTCTTATTGAGACGAGGCTTTTGACAGGCAGTTGCCCCTAAACCCCAAACCCTAAATTCTAAACCCCAAACCCTATAAACTCTAAACCCTAAACCTTCAACCCTAAGCCAAGCAAAGCTGGAGTTTGAACGATTGCCAAAGCTGGATGGCGATCCGGATTTTGCCAGTCGACAGAATGCAAGAAGATTTCAGAGCAGCGTTTCGCTCTAGCTTGAGCATTGTGCTAGAGGCCCAAACATAACTGGCTGTGGGAAGTCAACTCAAACTGTCGACTGGTTCTTGCCAGCACTTGAGTGCAACCCTGATGCAAAGTACAAGTTCATTGCTGTCACAGTACCGGTTGCAAATGAAGATCACCGACCGCTGAAAGGGTTGATCGAGGGAACATGGATTTTTGGACAGAACACGTTCTGACCAAAGGCTGGGCATCGTGTCTTCTATGCCGTTGAGGACAATGTGCTCAATCGCTATTCCAAGAACAACTGCGCGCTCAACCCTAGACCCTAAACCCCATTTCCCAAACTCCAGGCCCTAAGCCCAAGCCCTAAAAACCCCCAAAACACCAAAACTCCAAAGCACGAAAGCCCACCAACCCGACCAACCCTAGAACTCCTAAAAACAACCTAAAACCTTATAAGGCCTACAAACCCTAAAAGCCCTAGAAACCCCCCAAAGCCTTAAAAACCCACCAACACCCTAAAACCCCCAAGCCTCCTAAAACACTGAACAGCCTTTAAACCCCCAAACACCCTTAAAGCCCTGAAGCCCCAAGCCTTAGCAAAAAGCCAAAGCCCCAAAACTCTAAAACCCCTAAAACATGCAGGGTGGAGGAAATCTGTCAGAACCTCAGAGCGATTCATTCGCATCGAGGCTTCGAGAGGAGGGCTTTGCGCCTGTTGGGTTTAGGCTTGGCTTATAGGGTTTAGAGTTTAGGGCTTCAGGTTTAGGGCTTCGGGTTTAGGGTTTCGGGTTTAGGATTTCGGGTTTAGCGTTTAGGGCTTAGGTCTTGGGGCTTCGGGTTTAGGCTTGGCTTATGGGGTTCAGGGTTTAGGGCTTCAAATTTTGGCTTATAGGGTTCAGGGTTTAGGGCTTCGAATTTAGGGCTTACGGCTTGGGGTTTTGGGGCGTAGGGTTCAGGGGATCCTATTATCCTATAATACAGTTCAAGAAGCCCAAAACAAAATCCCATGAAAGCAGCCCAAAGGGTCCCTCTTACTAAGATAGATCCGTGATATGGCTTGCTTACTGTAGCGGTTACTTCTTCAGGTATCCTTGACCCTAAACCCTAAACCCTAAACCTAAACCCTGAGCTGCAAGGGACCTCTGGGTATCCTCTGAGGGTGGAAAGGGTTTGGGCTCCCAGGTCTGAAGTCTGTCGCTCGGTAGTGTTCCGCTCCATGTTTAAAGATAGGGTTTAGGGGTTTAGGGT
>CAJNJA010064130.1:0-23163 GCA_905231915.1 Symbiodinium necroappetens
CGATGTTTCGGGGGGCCTTGGTTCAGCTTGCTTGGGCCGAGATACTTCATCATCATCATCATCATCAGCAGCATCATCATCATCTTCATCATGTTCACCATCACCATCATCTTTCTGGTGGCATCCGAAACTCAAAACCCTAAACCTAGGCTTAGATTGAGGGCCCGATCGAGAGGATATGTGACGGCCGGACGCTATTAAGCCCACCCCCCCCCCCACCCACCCCCCTTCCCCCCACCCTAACCCTGAAACCTGCAAAAACGCATAGGCGCATACAGGCGCCGTCACCAAAAACTTCTTAGTTTGCCCATTTCACGCCAACTGCTGTCCTGTACACTGAGTGCCCCTCAGAGCTCAGTGGCGTGTCAGGAACAGTCTTGGCAGTTGTGGCAGTTGCCGTTGCCACAGGCTGGAACATTCTTCATGAAATACAACTCCAGGATAGAGTCGATGTATGCTTGCGACGTGCACACATCAATCGAATCACCATTGTGTGCCTTCGCCTCCCAAGGAAAATGCGATCAGTCCCTGGCGCTAGCTGGCCAGTCTCTTTGAGCAACACTTCTTCAGAAAGCTGGGACATGAACGATTTCCTCATTTCGTCAGTCCCTACGACCAGCAAATCGTCGACATATGCAAGCACATACTGTCTGCCAGGCTTGATGCAGCCCCAACTGGTTGTGCACAGTTCGTATTCGTATTCATTCGGAGTACCACCCACAGGAGACTACGTCATCAATGCAAAAAGAGAAACCGGGTAGTTAGTTAGTAGTAGTGGTAGTAGGAGTCGTTGTATTTAGTAACTGACATTTTTCGCAGTATTAGAAGTAGCAGCAGCAGCAGCCGCAGTCACACACATCGTCGTAGTAGTAGTCGTCTATGTCATAGCAGCAGGAGTAGGAGGAAGCAGCCGTCACATGGTAGCAGCAGTCAGCACGGGCAAAAGACATTGACGATGTAAACATCCGCAAGAATCGTACCCGGCAGGACGAGGCCGCGGCACCGAATGGAAATGCAATCGGCTTCCAGAGTTGAGAGACAGAAGGAGCCTGCATTGCTGCGCTCGTTCTCGTTACTACTCATTACCACTGCTTGCGAACAGTCTTTTACCAGAACAGCAGTATGTATCCAAATCTGCCCCGCTACAACTAAAAATTGATACTACTAGTGCTACTACTACTGAAAGTGCTACGACTAACTACTACTTACACCTACTACTACTACTACTACTACTACTACTACCTCCACCACTAAAACTGCCACTACCACTAGTACTACTACTGCTGCTGCTGCTGCTACTACTGCTTACTACTGCTGCAACTACTAACACTACGACGATGGCGAATGTCACGGCTACAACGACCACTGCGACGACGACTACTGCTACTGCTGCTGCTGCCACTGCTGCCACTGCTGCCACTGCTGCTGCCACCGCCACTGCTACTACTGCTGCTGCTCCTGCTGCTGCTATGGCTGGTGCTACTGCTACCGGCAGTACCACTATCACTGACTGTCACCACCATCACCACTGCACTACTGTCACTTCCACTATTACTGCCACCAGTACCACCACTACCACTGCTAACGTGTCGCAGTTTCGGGCTGAGGCTGAGGCCGGGAGCCAGAAGAGCAGGTCCGGTCGTCGGACTTCATGGAAGCAAAGAGACACCTCGGACTTAGGAAACGTCGGCTTTGACGATTCTGCGAAAAATCATCTCGGGGTAGACAAAATAATCACTGCATCTCGGCTTTCTGGATGCCACAAGCTGAGATGGAATCTGATGTTTCCATGCCGGCGGATCGGCAATGGCGCCTGCATCAACAGGGTTAAACCATTTTAGTCTAAATTCTAAACTTCTCCGATCTCTCGCGCCTATAGTTCTTGTATAGCTCTCGGAGCAGGGTGGCTACCTGATGGTATGCCGGTATGCATGTAATCACGTCTCTGCCAAAGATCTGAGGATCTGCACACATGGCAACGCACAGAATGAGATCCACACCTCATCCACGGCAGCCACCTGCTCAGCTCAAGAAGCAACATGAACGGGGGGCAGTGTGGCTAGTCAAGCACGGATGCGTGATCAGCAGCAACAGCAACACAGCCCACAGTCACTGTGCCACCCCTCGTCACCACTGTGATGCAGGAACCCCATCGGTGTGTCGATTCAACAGCCCAACTCTTGCAACTCTTTCAGCTTCTCGTGTCCCGACATCGATGTGGAAGGATGTGGAAGGGTCGTCGCATATCGCATTCCACGGCATGTGGAACAAAATGCAGACGATTCGGAAAGAGAGCCGGCAGAGATGACATGCAGCTATCCTTTTGCAGGCAGGCAAATGTCAGTTCAAATTCATAGCACGTTGTGGCGACATGCATTCTCAGTAGACTCGGTGCCGTGGGGAACCGGCTGCTGCTTCGGAAGCAGCTGGCAACCAGCTGTCTTAGCTCAGTATTCATGAAGACATTGTCTTGGAACCTGGCTTCCAGCAGCTCCACCCCATTGAGAACAGAAGCAGACGTTGCTCCGGCCACTGGCATGTGAAATTGGGATGCGCCCTCAGTACCGAGCAGCACTACAGAACACAACAACGAGTCTAGCAGAATACAATTATAAATTATAAAAACATTTTGACAATGGCAACCACCGAAAGCACAACGACAACCACAACACACACAATCACAACAACAGTTTTGTTCAACTGAATGCGGTGCGAGTTGGCTCTGCGCTTGGCGGGCACATTTTGAGATGTGCCATGCCTAAACCAGTGCCGCCTGAAAGTTGGGATGTGCCGACAGGAAAACCAAAGAAAAATGTTCGAGACATGACACCAACAACTCGCTTCAGTTAAAGATGTGCTCGAAGCTTCGGAGTACGAATGCAAAGAACGACCTCGACATTACCTTTCAAATCCTTTCAACTTTCGCGGCCGCGAGGAAACCACCAAGCGGCAACAACCACAACCCACCACCAACGACCACCCGCCGCCACTAGCGTGACCAACCTCGTCCCACACCGCCAACACCACCAACAGAAACCGTAGCAGATACATCGGTTTCGACAGACCCAACGACCCGCACGTTCCGAAACAGTGACACTGAGGCGTTCGCGTAGTCTGGAAAGCAAGTGCAGATAATGTCTATCTGCAATGGGATGTCGGCCTGCATGTTCCAAGCAGCATCTAACGGGGCTTTTTTGGCCACAAGCTGTCGAGCACACCTCTTCACCGCGCTCCAGGAAAGAGCTGCCCCTGCCGCGCAGGCGAACCTTCCGGACACCCCATCATCAACATGTTGTGTCACCTTTCCGTATCTTTCGTCGGCCTTGGCATTGCATGCAGAGCTGATGCTCCTCATGTTCCAGCCATCCTGCCCGAACTGTCCAAACATTCAAAACCACACAGCCCGACCGCCGGCAACATCCAACGACCTTGCCGATGATTCTGTTCGCCACTTTGAAGGTGTGGTCGTGCTCTATGCCTTAGCAGGTTCTCAATCTCTTTGCAACTACACCTCAGCAGACGAGCACTGCGGGCCCGCCAACTCGTCACGATCTTGCTCAAGCCCTAAGCCACTTTTGTAGCTGGAGCCCTCGCCCACAACGAAGAAGCCTTCGAAGATCTGGTACTCCCCTGGCAGCCAGTGCAGCATGAAACAAAGGGCAAGCAATGCGTGTGTCCGTGCCTTCCGCATCGCCCGGCGGCTGCACGAAGCAGTGCAACCCTCGTCGGGCGACCTGAAGCGTGACGGACTCCCACGAAACGGAGATCAGCTTCTACGTAAGCTTTGGCTCGGCCGCTTGGTGGGGCCTGCTCCCGATGCACTCTGTAGCTGTCTTTGCGAATCCTTCGCAACCGAAGGCTCAAACGAAGATCAAGGAACAGATTTACGACCGCAGGCCTTACTTCTTTGCCTTGGAACGGGCCCAGCTCCCAGGCCTCGCAGGGGTCTCACAATTTCGCAGTCTAGCATCTTATCAAGTTGCCATGGGAGTCTGTTTTCCTTGCAGGGAGAGGGACCTGGAGCAGGTAGATCTCTGAAGCAATTGCTGCTTCGTCGTCCTCGGACCTCGCAGGCTCTGGTAGTTGCGCAAGAAAGCTGCCGTGCTGTAAGTCTGGGGTCCCAGACTTGGGACACGGCCCGCAAAACGTGGCTTCGCTTTCGGAGTCCTCCTCTGTTCTGACGTGTACATGCCTCCACTGCCTCTTCCGGCCTTTCGGAGTCCTCTAACACCTGGATGGCCGAAACTCTGCGAGTGGGATACGCCTCAGACGCAGCCCATTGCACCACCCCATTGTCGAAACGATCGGATACCTCGAAATAAGCCAGTGGCCATCACGAACATTAACCGAAGCTGCTGATGCAATGCCATCTTATGCGCGTTGTTCAACTCGGGTCGCTGCCGCCGCTGCCGCCAAGCCAGGAGAAAGGAAGCCCCTGCCTGCTGAAAGATCAGTCGGACGAAATTATTTCTTCCCTTTGTGGATCTTTAAGGCTGTGGCTGACACGACGACCAGGAGCTTCATGGGATCTAAGTGTGAAAGAAAGACACACGGCGCTGCGCCACGAGATCACTGCAGCCCGAGGCTGATCTGGAGACTTCTGGACATCTTGCAAGCCTCCGGCTGGGGCACAAAGAGCCGGGCAAGAATTTCCAGGGCAGCTCTGGCCTCCAAACGAAGCCATGCCTCGCCCAAGCTCACTGGCTCCGGCCTCCAGCATCTTCCAATATATTTTTATATTTATAGAAACATATATATATATATATACATGTATCTCTGTGTGTGTGTCATGAGCATCATTGTCGTCCGTCTCCTTGTCGATCTACTTGTCTTCAGCCGTCTTATCATCGTGATTGCTGTGCAATGTACAAGGGGGGGTTCCGTTCCCGTGCCCAGGTGAGGCTCGACAGGACCTGTAGGCGCTGGACGGCCCAGCTCGGAGCGAGGGCGGCTGAGGCCTGCACACGCGTCACATCATGACCAGTGCAAGGCTCCCACACTCCCGCCCAAGCTGTCCCCGCACCAGCCTCAATGGGTTCGGCGGTAAAAAACATAGCTCAACAAGAATCACCACTGAGCTGAGGGATGACGTGGGCAGGCAAGTTTGAGCAATGAGAAGACGACGCCCAAGTGTCACCAACTTACCACGCGTATCAGGTGCGTCACATCTGACCAAGCAAGCACAGCCTGCCCGATACTAGATCTCCAAGCCAAGCAGGTGCCCACTGAAGCAGGACATTATTTGGTAGGAAGCTCTTTTGGCAAAAGCACCTGTCTGCAAAAGGTAATGCCCTTGGCCCTTACAAGGCACTTCTCCTGTGCTATTGTCATTTCGTGCTTCTTCTCGGTGTATGCCCCATGGTTAGCACTTTCTTTTCTGCCGATTGTTTTGTTCGATGTGCGGTTAAAAAAACACGTCGTACCAGCAGAAGCCTGCCAGGCTCTGTGTGTTGGGCTACCTGTCGCATGTGAATATGGGCATGCAGCATGCAAATGTCAACTCAAATGTGGCACGGCAGCATGGCATGTGAAGGCCGGCTGTTAACGTTTCTTTGGGCTGACGAGGCAACCAACCAAAGAGATCAGCCAAATTGCCCGACTCTTCCGCGAGACCCAGACCGAAGATCGACGTGGCGACACTTGCCAATGGCTTCATTCTTCAGGCTCAGGCAATCGCTGCTCGTTTTATGCGTTCTGCGTTGGGCAACATGTCAAGCACACAAACACCTGCGGCTGCTATTCTTCAATGCAGCGATATATCGCAACATGTGACAGATTACACCCGATCCCCGCTGTGCAGAGTGCGATTCCCCTGGGCACACACACAAGCTCCAAAAGGTGCAGTGCCACAGAGAGACAGAGAGACACAGAGAGAGATAGAGAGACAAGAGTGAGTGAAAGAGTGAGTGAGTGAGTGAGTGAGTGAATGTGCATATATATATATATATAGAGTATCTGTCTCTATGTATATTTTACACATGTTTATATACATATACATATACGCATACTTTGCGTACATATCTACTTGTATTGCTACCTATAACTGGCTATACACATTATCAGAAGCATCATGCAGCTTTTTGTTAGGCACATGCATCTTAACAAAAGCAATGTTTACCCTGCAGTAGTCGTAACCGACTGCGAACTTAGAGACCCAGTTCGGGTGTGCTGACTTGTGAAAGCGTATGTTTCTCTTTCTGGTCTTGAGATAAGTAGATATGACAAGGCAAAGCGTCGCCCTGCTCCCACTAAGCTAGGCATGATTCTTCGACCTCATGCGAAGACTCCCACCTCGGAGCACATGACCTTCAGTCGCAGGCACGGCTAGCCCCTCAGAGGCAAACTGCGACGTTTCGTGCGCAACGCGTATTGCAATCACGCCCGCAGAGTCAAAGTGAATGCCCGCAAATAAGCACTTGTGTGCTCAATTCTGCCTAATACAGTGGGCTGTCTGTTTGCACCCCAATTTTAAGCGCATCCCTGAATGGCTCTCGGAGCTTATCCATGGTTACCCTTGCCTGCTCAAGCCTTTTTGGCCCTGGACCAACTCAACTGAAAATCAACGAAAATGGCATGCTTTCTTTTATCTTCGTTTCAGCAACGACGGCAAGGAGCACACAAGGTGTCGTCGGCTCGCTCAGCTTAGGACCTGGCGGTAAGTTGGGCCAGCAAGAGCATTCTACAGAAGACTGGCTTGATATGGCCGCCTACGGTTATGTCATGTTGTGCACACACTTCCATCAATGTGCACTCTATTTCTGCAAGTGTCCATGCCTGAACTATTGCGTGCAGGCAGTCAGCCGGGCAGACAAAGAGATCTGCCTACAGGCATGCATGCCGGTGAGTTGGCTCTCAAAACTCGGAAAGGTGCATCGGAAAACACTGAGCTACGAAACATGCCGCAAAGCAGCCACCAAGCCAACCGCAGAGAGGAAACCCTCACGTCTGGAGTAAATCATGTGCATAACAACACAGACCAAAGAGAGGGAAACCGCTTCTTGGCTTCAACCTCCAAATTTGCCAGACCGCGACTCCGGAGAGAGAGGAATGCTGCACATGGCTAAGGTAGCCTTGAGGTTGATTGCTCAATCTGGTCTGTGGTAAGCCTCCTCAAGTTGAACTCCTCCCTGCCCCCCCTGCCCCCTTCCCTGGCCCCAACCCATGTGCGGGCAGGGCCCCCAGGCCCAGCCCGCTCCCTCAAACGAAGACGTCGCAAACGAACAAAAATTCCAACAAAACTCGCTAGTTTAAAGAATGAAATTGCCTTCCCCCTCCCCACCAACCCACAAGCTGCTCCAGTCCCTCTCTAAACACCAGACCCTGTGCTCAGACTTCACTACGAACCGTACATCCGGAACCCCTCAGCACCCTACCAGAGGTGAAACCTCCAACAGCACGAGGCCCGAGCCGGCTCCCGTGGGCCACAGCCATCAGCGAGTCCACTCCGGCCTTCTTCTCCTGTCTCCAATGCATGCATAAAAACCAGTAACTACCTGCTTGCTGCATGTAGGCAATGTAAACGTGGACTAAGATGAATGCACACGGTTGCATGACAGTTACAGGGACATACCAGAACGGGTGGAGTGTCTTTTCCGCGGGTTGCCTGGCTTGTTTGGCAATTTCTATTGCCTGGAGCCCGGCAGGATCCTGTTCTGCGCGCAAGTTAAAATAAAATATAATACAATATGATACAATATAATACAATATAGTACAATATAATACAATATAATATAATATAATACAATTTCATTTCGGGGACAGGCTATTTGCAGGGTCTCGGCTGTGTCAAGCTATTGGAGACTTCCTACTTGTGCATAGTAGACCTCGACAGTGTGCGGGAGTTCCTCAACAGCATCACGCGTTGGAGTTCTCAATATCCCGACACAAAAAACAAGACCCTGCAGACAGCATTCCCCCAATAGCTTAACCCAACGAAGACTCTGCAAATGGCAAGTCTTCTGATAGCTTGACGCAAAACAGGATCCTGCCAGCCCCAGGCCAAAAAAAAAAACAAGACCCTCTTTCCTGCCTCTCAGTCTTTCTTTCGATCCTTCTTTCTACTTCCTTCCTGCCGGGTCGCTTCCGTGCCCCCAAGCCTGCCCAACAAAAAAGGCATCAAGAAGCGAAACCAGTTTTGAAGACATGGCAACAACTAGGCACTCCATACAAAACACACACACACACACAAACACACCCGCGCTCGCGCGCGCGCACTCTGTGTGTGCGTGTGTGAGAGTGTACGTATGTGTCTTACTTGTATTAGCGATCGAATCTAACTGTATGCACACTCAGATGTAGGTAGGCAGACAGAGAGCTTCCCTCCTTGTCTAGCTGCCTCTCTCTGCAACAGAGATACGTTCATAAACACAAACAGACAGACTAACAAGCAGACAGACATCACTGGCAGGCTGGCACAGGCAGGCGCAGGCAGCACGACATGGAGAGAGCAAGCGAAGATTTTGAAACGTCACTGTTCAAATGGGAGTGCAAGCAGCAAAAACAATACACAAAAGACACCAGAGCAATCGCAAGAGCGTGATGCGGCAGGCCAGTCAAGCGGAAACTTGCTGAAGTCTCACTGGCTGATGGCCTCCACGAATGCGGCCTTTTCGCCTCGCGACCACGGCCTCAGACTCGAACTCCTCCATCAAGGCTCTTGCACCTGCTCAGGTCGATGAACCTCAGATCATGCCCCGACCTCCAGGATCCGAATTCAATGCAGTCACAAAGAAAGCCTTGGCTCGGTAGGTGTACAGCAATCTGTCGTCGCTGTCCTTCACTCTCCACTCGGACATCGTGTGGCGCGGTACACTACTCAGTCACTACTCGGAGCTCAGGGAAGCCCATAACACCAAGTGTTGAATAATGGTATTATTATGATAAGTAGCCGGCGAGATCGAGATCCAATCATACAAAGAGCTGACACTGCAGCATATCTGAGCCATTCTTGAAAAGTCGTGCAGTTTCCTGTCCTGGGCCGAAAGACCAAAGCCGTAGTGTGCCAGAGACTCTGCGGATACCTGACAAGCACGTGTGCCCTACTGGTGCAACTTGTGCTTGCTTCCTGTCCTTCCTATTATGGTTGGCGCAAGGGTTTCGGGTTCTTGACTCTCACAACTTGGGCAATCCGGGCGAGGCGTCTCAGTGCGCATGTCTAGCATTTAGACCCTATCACGTTGGGTAGGGATCTGCAAGAAAAGTTTCATTGACTACAGCTTCATGCTGAAAACCTGAGATCAGGGTTTCATGTTTTTGGGTGCTTGTCCGCAGACCGGGCACCTCGAATACATCGTTCGCAGCATCGAAGAACACCGCATCCTGGCAGCGACAGCAGCGATAGATGTCGTGATGGCATACTGAGATACTGTTCCTAAAGTACTGACATTCATCACCGTCATAATCAGAAGTGTACCGACGGCAATCATGCGACCGAAGTACACTAGCAACAAGATATCGGTCACCGCAGCCAGGAGCACACACCATCTGCATGAGGGCATGCTGAGTCTGAGGTTCATTGCGCCAAGCCCTCGCACGGTGATCGCTAAACCCCTGACATGACGGAACAAGAGGCAAGTCGGCAACTGGAATTACGTAAAGGGTTCAAAAAGCTGGACTGCAGCGAGGGCCACCAAAGATTTTATGCCGGCATAGAAGGCTCGCACTTGCCGCTGTTGGGCAAGTCGGTAAGGATGAAAAGGACTCCGCTGCAGGATGGGAGTGGCTGGGTTGTATGATCATCCACCGATATCCTAGTGATCCGAGTTGTGGAACATCGGTGATTTTGTGGCGGGCCGGTGGGCTTCGCTGCTTGTTTTGTGCACTGAACGTTCATTATGTGTAGCACGTTCTAGTAACTTGTTCTATAATACATATCTTCGTGAGGGTCAACTGATTCATCGGCTTGACTTGTTCATGGCTTCGTCATTATCTTGCCCACTACTTCCCTTCTGCCCTAAATTCCGGATGTGGTACGCTTTCCTCGGCTTCGTCAAGGCATCATCGGATTTCCTAACGTTTGCTTTCCTAGGATCTGCTAGGGTCGACCGGGAAGAAAGGAACCGAACAAAAGCAGTGAACAGTTGTGAGGCAACCAAAGCATCAAAACATCGGGAAAACGAAAAGCATTATCACCAGAGTGCTGCTCATCTGGTACCTATAGTCTTCACTGAATGCTCACAGATCTCCGCCGGCTTCCATCAGAGTTCAGTAAATATTCACTAGATTTTACCGAGCGAAATACTAGATCCTCACCCAGCAGAGTATTCAGGGATCACCTCAACAGTTGCCCAACCTGCCATCCCGAAGACTTTGCACGGTTCCACGAACGAGCAAGTCATTTGTTGTGTCTGGACAGGGCCATCTGCTTCATCTTCGGCATCAGCTCAGGCCTCATCTAGCACATGTGAAAGGCAAATTGCAAGTAAGTGGGGCAATCATGAAGCTTTAGGAATAACTAATGGCCCTAATATCAAGCATCATAAGCATATTAGTAATGAACATGACTAGCAGTGATAGTGGTCATCATGATGACAACGATGGTCATGGTAGTCCTAAAGTTGCACTGGGTATACTTAGATGACCCCCTTTTTTATATGTTCCAGATTAATCAGGATGTGGCACTGTATTTTTGGCTGTCGTCTTTAATGCCTGCGGTTTTCGCCCGCCGTTGTCTTTTCTCTTTTTCTTCTCTCAATGTTGACTGGGGAGACGATAAAAAAAAGAAGCCCTGAAGTTTGATGTTGAGGGGGCCACCTAAGCCACCCCGTAAACAGCCCTAGTCACCCCTGCGCCCTAAACCCTATGGTGCTACCGCGCCAGCAGTACTACTGCTGTACTTCTCCAGGGTTACTCATGTACTACTACTGTACTATTATTGTACTACCGCTCTGCTACTGCCGTACTACAGCTGTACTACGACTGTATTTCTACTGTACTACTTTACCAACAATGTACACCTTCTTCAAGAGCCTATCTCCGTCAGCAGGGCCAGGATGCCCCAGCCCAGCCCCCTTCTACCGCACTAAACCCAGTGCAACCTTGCTCATGATAAAGGTGATGGTAAGGGTAATAGATGATAACAGATGGTAATAGTAAACAAACACAAAGATGGTAATAGATGATAATAGTAAACAAATAAAAAGATGGTAATAGATGGTAATAGTAAGCAAACAAAAGTTAAAAACCACCGTGGATTCCACGCATGGCCGACCGCATCTAACTGCCCTGGCCCTTGCAGATCCTGGGGCCAAGGCGTTCCGGTCGTCCAGGTCTGCAACTGGGCACAGCCGCTTCGTACAGGCACAGGACAACCCACAAGTTGGTTCTTGAAGTGCAGGAGCGGATGTCGGATTTGGGCATAATCTAGAATCTAAGGAATCTAATGACTCCAATTGGATTGTTGTAGGCGCTATTAGTCTACCGAGCTCGGCAAAGGAAACGTTGCCTCTCCCGCTGTATCATGTCCGCCCGAGCCTTGTAGTGGCCGTCGTGGATATGCCCGGAGTTTGCGCATGCAGCGAAGACCTTTGTCAGGATCTTTTCGGTACAGTGGCATCTCTCCCTCTGGCGCACAGCCCCGCGGCTTACACACCGAGCTCGGCAGCCGACTTCGCACAAGGAGCCACCCAGGGAATGGCCTGTGCAGCTCACCTGTGCACGGAAATGTTGGGCAAACTGTCGCTTTACGGTGTGCTTGGCTGTCGGACCTCAAGGTCTGGAAATGGCATGCTCTAACTTGCAGCTCTTAATTGTTGGGCACAGTGCCACACGGCTCAGGCTTCACATGGAAACCCGAACGCATCAGCACCCGAACATAGACGGACATTCTAGTATGGAGACTCGAGAAATCCCATGCCTCTGAGTCCCTCGAAGGTTTCTTAAAGACAGTGCTGCTCCGGCACTCTGCATTGGACGACTTGTCTTAGCTTACGCTAAGGCAGAATTTGATCCGTCCCGGCCTTGTTGCACTTGGCAAGATTCGGTCGCAACTTGGGCATGCTGTACTTCATGAGCCAGTACAGCTTGTCAGCATAGCCCGTGTGCACGCCCGGGAGCCCACAATACCCCGATTTCTTTTCTTCGCCCTTTAAGTTGCCAAAGAATTCCTGAAACGAGTGGGTGCCCTCGAAGGCGATGACGCAATCCAGGCTCTTTGTGTTCTGGACGAGCCAGATGTTGTCAACAGCTTCAAGTGTGTCCTGCTGTGTTTGTGCAACGAGATTCCAGCCGGGCACGTCGTGGGCGATGATTTGCTCCATTGTCACATCCGTGCCTGTAACCCAGGACTTCTGCTTTTCGTAGGCGCCCCAAGCCAAAAAGGCGAAGTGATGGGCAAAATTGAAAGGCTTGTTCTGCGCTACATTTTGGCCGTGAAGCTGCAAATGGGCGAGGCGCTCAATGTAGTTCTTCATGTCATGAAGGCCGATGTTAGCCGTCCGGCCCTGATCCACATGCTTGGGCAGGTCTGGCCGTCCCGCTCCCGGCCAATACCTCGGCGCTTCAAAGCAACCCAGTCTTTATTAAGAATGGAGAGGCTCGACAGGATCATAGAAACGATCAAGAACATGCGCCTGCCATGGATATTGGCGACTCCTTTCGGCGTTTGCCATCGTTGCTACATTGACATGGCGACTACATTCGCACGAACATGCCCCACGAACACCTGCAAGAAAAGCCACTGCCTTCCGTCGCAGCTGAGCTACTCGGAATCCTTCTGCTTATGCAGCGCCAACGTGGGCACCCGTGGATGGCTGAGTCCCATGAAGATCGCCGCAATATCCGTCTGCCGCAATGTGTCGGTCAAGATCGTCTCACTGTAGCAGCGAACTCCTCGGAAGTTCCCGCTCGGTGTGGACCGATCTGCCAAAGGTGTTTTGCTGATTGCCACTGCACCATAGGTGTAGACAGCATACCTGCATAGGCAAGCTGACCAAACAAACGTTCGCTACAGAAAGCTTCTGGGCTTGGTGTCTCTGCCGAGAAACACCAGTCCAGGCTGTCCTGCCGACACATTGGCCTCAGGTTCTCGGTAGCTGGGCGCGCCAGGGGCAAATCCAGCGACCGAGGATTTCGGGCTTCTTGTGTGCTTCGGCTGAAGAGCTAGATGTGCACACGGTTGCTGAAACTACGACCAAACAGGACATCGTGGAAGAAAGTGTTCAGCTGCTGCTCGCCACCACCATGACCACACGGTGCAGAGCTCGACAAGCAAAGAACAGCTCGAACACAGGAAGTATCAGGAGAGAAAGATCAAAACATTGATAGGGTGGCCCCCGCGGGGCCCAGCAAGGCTTCATCAGGAAACCATGTGGACGCCGACAACCAAATAGGACAACCCCCAAAACTGCTGCTACTGCCACTGCCACTGCGACTCCGACTACCATTACCACGACTCTGCTACTGTCACTACTACCTCCCCTTACTAATCCTTCCTTTTGCCACTACCACCACCACCACCACCACTAACACTACCACTACGACGACTACTGTTGCTGACCCTTACTAATCCTTCCTTTTTGCCACTACTACCACCACCACCACTACGACGACTACTGTTGCTGCTATTGCCACTGCCACTGCCACTGCCACTACCACTGCTACTGCTACTGCTGCTACGAAGACGACGTCGACGACTACTACTACCGCTACATACTACCTACTTACTACCTGCCACCTGCGGCTACTATCTAGTGGCTACTACCTGCCACCTACGAATGAGGGGGTGGCTGTAGGTAGGGCAGTCGGCAGAAAGTGTCGTCCCCACTGATTCGCGGAAGAAGTCTGTGATATCGGTCAGCCGCTCTGAGCGCAGTGCCGGCGGTGGGTCCCCACGTTCAACTTGCGATCGGGTTTGCAGCGCAGTGAGGCTGCAGCTCCCTGCCAGGTGGTAGGCTAACTCGACGCTTAAACGTCGGCAATCGCGAACTTGTGAATGCTTTCAGCCTGCAAACGAGTCGACACACTCGTCATCTGCATCCAAAGGCGCCACGCCGGACTGGGCGGCCAACGCCAACCGTAGGAATACCTAAGCTGAATGCCCAGTTTCGGTTGAGAATTCAATTCACAAACGAAGACCACCAAGTCGCAATTTGCAAGGAAAGGACGCTGAAGAGCATGGTTTCGTGGAACCTTAACCTCAGAAGGCAACACAAGTTGCCAGATGGAACCAGCAATGCAACGCCTCACTCAAATGTCAGTGCTGAAATGTAGAACGAGGAGCACTGGTAGCGGTCAAAAGAGAAGCTGCTCCGGGCTGCGGCTAGATCCGGCCAAAAATGCAGCGACAGCAAAACTTGTGATGCAGTTCAACATGGTACTAGCAACACGAAGCAAGAGAAAAAAACAACTGCAGACGACATGGCCCTATTCTAAGGCTACGCAAATCAATGCCGCAACGAGCTGTGGGTCCATAGGCCTGCATCAGTCCGTCTCGAAACTCGTATGCCATCAGGCAAAAGCCGTCCTGTGACGTTAGCACTCTTTTCTGGGGTTCTTTCCTCTCTCGATAGTTCATGCGGGAGCTATGAAATCGAGCCTTGCCAGCCAAATGCCGCATCGTCTCCACCAAGGCAACAGCCGTTTCGTCGTCATGCTGGTAGATGACTTCACCTGACAAGGCAGAGACCCCGAGGCTTCATTTCAGTCTCGCCGACAGAAAGCCGCTGAGCAGCCAGCACCCAATCACGATGTCACAGCCTGTGGGCCTGGAGCAATTCCCCTTGCAGTCAAAGGCTCTCGAGGCACACGTCAGTCGCCCAGACGCTACGAGGGCTCGGCGCAACTTGCACAGAAGCCTGGACATGGTATGGCCGTGTCACTCGACAAGTGCAACATCCAGATCAAACACTTGAAAAAAGGGGGCCCGCTCTCAAAGACTGCACAGGACCGGTCACTGAATGGTGAAACCGTGCAACATCTGCGAGTAGACTCTGCACGAGAGACGGGATCGTCGTGTTTGTGTCTAATCGCCCGCCTCTCGGCCCCACTTCAATTCAGCTACGGAGGTGGAATGTCCACCTGGGAAGCCGAAAAAGGGAAGATGTGAAAGCAACTTGCTCGGCCGAAGGGTGTAGACAAGAGGCCATCGCAAAGTGCGCCCAAGTTCAGCTGCACATTCCGCTTTAAAAGTGGGAGTCCCTGTGACAGATCTGTCAGTACCTGTCAACCACCAACTTTGGATTTTGACAGCAATGCTGGTAACACGCAAGGGCGCCACTTCGGAGGCACCCAACGCAGCACAAACCAAACCGACGAGTCCAGTGCCGGCACCTCGCGTTGGTCTGGACTATATTGTGCTGGGTTGTAAACATTTCCAGTGTTGCTGTTGTTCTTGTAGTTGGTTGCTGGTGGGGTGATCGTGCAGGTTGCAGTAGAAGTGGAAGAAGAGGTAGTAGCAGTCGTCGTCGCCGTGCGAGTACATGTACAGGTACACTACTATTACAAATCGGGAGGTCGGTGGTCGTCGATTCTAAGATGTGCCTGTTCCTGCTGTTGTTGCCGGGCCTGTTGACACAGAGAGAACGGGATTAGTCATGATCGTCATCGTGGTTGGTTGCGCCGTTGTTGTTGTTGTTGTGGTTGTGGTTGTGGTTGTGGTTGTGGTTGTTTCTGTTGTTAGTGGTGCTTAGTGTCATTGTCATGGTCACAGTGATGGTCATAGTCATGGTGGTTCTGGTTGTGGTGGTGGTGCTGCTGCTGCTGCTGGTCCCGGTGCTGGTGCTGGTGCTGGTACGATCCTCAGGTTGTTCTTGCTACCTAGCTGAGGTTCAGGTCAGCTTCTCTGTCCTTCGGTCGCAATGAGCGCAGTGCCTACACAGCTACGCACAGAAGCTCGTCTCTTCTCAACATTAGCTTCAAGAAAGTACAATGCGGGGGCGGTTAATTAGTTTGGGACCCTGACACAAAGGCACAATTTCTGGCGCTTTCCCGACAAACCCGACCACTGCTGCACCTAGTTCCACGACCCGCTTGCCGCGCACCAACTCCGGGTGGGCCTGGGTTGATTACTGTAGCACTAACGGCTAGCACCAGCCGGTCATGAGCAGTTCCGGCACGCAGAGACGAGGATCGGCAGGGTGTGACCGAGGTTTGTGCCAAGCGTAGGACAGAAGTGATCTCAACTTCTGCAACAGAGATGCTTTCGATTAGGTACTACCATTTTGCGTGATGTAATCAGACTCGTGACATAAAGGCTTGCGGCTTGCTGTTGATGCCAACGGTTCAGCCTCAATACACTGCCGGAATGAGATTAGATGGATGACATTGTTAAGCAAGACTAAGACCTGTTGCGACCCTGTGGCCCTATGGAGTCACTACAACGGCCCGGATGCGCTGCAAGAACGCGTTGCAGACCCCCTTCGGGGCTTCCGAGGATGCGGATGAGGCTCTGTAAGGTGCTCACGCACAAGTGCGCGCACATCGAGTGGGCAGAAGGCCTTGAGCGTTAGCTACCGAGTGCTGCCGTCAAGCATCTGTGACTCACGACACGGTTCAGATCGCCGCCAGACAATGCAGCCTGTGGAATCTTCGCCCTCGGCTACTCCCGGCCCGTACAGTACCCTTCGAAAGCTTGTGCACATCAGCACTGTGGGCTGGGGTGAGAGCACTCCGGTCTTTCTCCACCTGGCGAGCAGTCACAGCAGATGTTCCGAATCGAAGGCCTGCTTTACTTCTGCCACCTGGTCCTCTGACACCTATGTCCGCCACCATGCGGTGATCTTTATCTACCTATTTATCCTCTATGTCTGGTGCGCCTCCTGTTCGACGGTGATGGGTGCTGCCTGAGACCACGCTTGACGAAGGACGACACGCAAGGACTAGAAGTGGGATCAGCCAAGCCAGACCATGGCTGGGATCGAGGCGTCAGGAAGAGAAGCCGTCGTGAAAACGAAGCAATGTGTTACAGCAGCCATCTGGGAAGAGAGCCAGGGCAGGATTCTGGAAGACGACCCGGGGCTCACCTCAGGCTTCCATGGTTTGCAGAGCTGCTGCTTGGCCGGCGCAGCTCAAGCTGAGGTTCGGAACTGCGCAGGGGGCTGCTGTAGAGAAGTTTGTCCTCGGAGTAGCTTAAGGCCCCTAAGCCCTAAGCAGCAATTTCCGATACAACTCGATACAGGCTCGAGATGCCCTGTTGAACTGAACTGTGCGGACCTCTACACCTGGGTGTCCCACCAGCTCTTGACGGGTCAGCCTTGGCTGAGCTGGCTCTTCGAGGGACGTCGAGGATCGGGCCGGGAGCTTCTGGCGTCTCCGATGGTGTCTGAAGTGTAGCAGTGTAGACACAACATCTCGACAGCTGCTCACCCCGCTCGCAACTCTGCCAAGATCCCAGGCTTTTTTGCCGTCGCATCAGTACTCCTCAGTACTCCTCGTCTCCCGCCGGAGGCTTCTGGGGCTCTGAGCTCGGAGCTTCTGCGTCCTTTGCCTCCGCTTCGGCGTTTCTGGAAAGACTGCCGTGGGTGAGACGGAAGACACCAGCAGCCAGGGCACCACCGAGCACTTCGGACAGCATGAAGAGGAAGAGATTCGAGATTGGGCCGACCCCTTCGTGTCCCGGATTCACGAGGTTGCCCGTGTAGATGCTCAAAGACACAGCCGGATTGAGCTCACCGCCAGAGATGGCAGACGAAGCAAAGCCGCCGACCGTGACACATGCGCCGATAGCAAGGCCAAAGTAGGCATTCTGCTTTGTTTTCCACTCTGCCGGGATGTCTGTGGTGGCCACGGTCAGCACCACATAGGCCAAGATCATGGTGAAGAGTGCTTCTGCCATGCATGCTTGCCATACCTGGTAGTGCTTCCCTGGCTGAAGCCAGATGGACATCTTGGCCTGCCCAGAGCTGATATGAAAGATGGCAAAAGTAATCCCAGCCAGCAGGCCGCCAAAGAGCTGGCAAAGCATGTAGCAAGCAGCATCACGTGCGGTGCACTTTCCACGCAAAGACACGGCCATGGTGACGGCGGGATTGAGGTGGGCGCCAGAGATGTTGCCCAGCGAGTAGATCATGCAGGTAAGCGCCGCAGCCGCGGAGAAGGCGGTGGCAGGAGACTTGGCCACCAAGTTCAAGCCCACCGTCAGGGCTAGCACGAAGGCTCCCAGCAGCTCTGCCCCACACCGCGTGCCAAGCCCGGCTTCGTGCTTTGCAAGGCCCTCGTCTGTGGCATCTTCTGCGAACTCCTCCCGGCGGAGCAAGCGGAAGAGTCCCGCAGCGACCACGCCTCCCAAGAGTTCGGCGGTGGACCAAAGCCAAGGCCAATGAAGCTCTTTGCCACTCGTGGATCCCAAGCTCAGTGCCACGGCCGGATTGAGGGCTGCACCAGACACACCTCCTACAGCGTGGCCACCGGCAATGATGGTGAAGCCAATGGCTAAGGCGCTGAACTGATTAGGGTCGTCCTTGGGATTGTTTCGGCGGGATGCGGCACAGCTGAGCACCGTGAAGCACAGGAAGGTGGTGTAGATGAGCTCTGCGGAGAAGCAGGAGCCAGCGCCGAAGGGCTTGATAGGTGGGACTATGACGTATCCGGGGGAGCAGACCAGGCGGAAGAGAGCCGAACCAAGGAAGCCTCCGACTAGCTGGACCATCCAGTAGGTCATCATCTTGCTCCACGACAGTTTCCCGCAAATCGCCAACGACAGCGACACTGCCGGGTTCAGATTTCCCCCGGAGATGGCACCCGTCGCGTAGATCATGGCCATGAGAACGAAGGCAATGGATGTGGGCACCCATGCCTGTGGCGCAGGTCCCGCCACCAAGCAGCCCACCGTGAAGACGAGGCAAAGCGTGCCGAAGCATTCCGCGACCAGAGGTGCGCTCAAAGTCCATTCAGCGAAAGCAGCCACAGGGGAGCCGAACTTCCAAGACCAAATCTTCTTTCCGGCGCTCCCCGCTGCGCCATAGGAAGCCGCATCGCCACTCTCCAAAAGAGCCTGGGAAGGAGCCTCCTGAGCCGCCATTTTGTTGAAGGGGTTTCAGTAAACTTCTCAAGGAAGTCTTGCTTGCGAAGCAGGTGTAGAGCTTAGACCAACGTGGCTTGAGCCCAAACAACAACCCACCATGGGTGCTGTGAGAGGCGGAGCTCGGCTTCTTTTCTCTCTGAGCTCTGGGCTCATCATCAGCATCGGTAGCATCCCACCTGTCGCCCGCAGGGACGAAGTAGGAAGAGTCCTTTCTCGAAGGCAGCTCGGAGCACGGCCCTCCCAGAAGTGACACCAAGCGGACCTCACCGCGAACCTGAAGCTATCAAGCAGAATCAAGCATAGTTCCACCTTTCCGAGAGCTCTGCATCTCGTTTCTGCCAAACAACTTTGACGGTCCGCTGAAGCAGTCTCAAGCCAAGGTCTTCAGCAAATCTTCGCAAAAGCAGCACCTCGCTCCACTGCGATGATGCTTTGCTGCTTTGCACGTGCTCCTCCTTGCTAGCTGGGGCAGAAGCTTGCGTGGCCGTCGGGAAGGATATCGAAACGATAATCCTCGGTTTCATGAGGCTGGGCTCTGACTGAATGGGCTCCTTCCGGCTGTGGGCTGGTGACCCGTCCGGCTGGAGAAGTGATGCAGCTGCCTTCAGCATCTGCACCTGCCAAACATCGCCTAGGGTGAGCGGATCACCTCAGTGAGGTGCCCTGGCAGAAAACCAAGAGAGCCTTCTCTGAGGAGTGGTGCAGCGCGTCGACCGTGCCCTGAGGACATGGGCCGCTGCCAATCTACGCGTGCAAAGCGCGCCGTAAGCTTCGACTCCTGCAGCCCTGCCTTGTCCAGGACGAGAGTTGTGTTGCCGCGCAGTGGGGCCAAAGCCTGGCAATTGCGAAGCTCTGCGATGAGATTTTTGTTGCAAGAACTTGCAGCAACTGACCCGGCTGCACCTCGGTGCTGCGGCAGTCACCGGCCACACAGGACACCTCAAACTCTCGCTCTGCAGATCTCGGCTGTAGCTTTGCTCGGAGTGCCCAGCACGCGTGTCCGCGGCGTGCTGCGCCTGCAAAGAAAGGAATAAAAAATCATGAGCATGGCACCGGGGACAAGGACTTACTGGTGCTACGTCCGGCCGCTATAGGAACACCGTCTTCCACTTAACCAGGGTTGGGCCTTCAGGTCTGCCACAAGAGCTTCCGACACATCCTTGGGATGGAAAGCACACCCTCGAACCGTCGGACAACGAATGTCGCGAAAGCTCATCGGGCCACAAGATGTCCTTTAGAAAGATTTTGTCTTCCACGGCATTTAGCATTCGGATCGTCGACACCACCAGCATCGCAGCTTGAGCACCATGCATGCTTGTTTCAAGCCTTTCTCAGCTCGTCATGCCCTGACGTTACAGCAGCAACGTGTTCGGCACCATCCGTCTTGGTAAGTGGTAACCTCGTGCATACGGCTTTTGAATGATCATGTTCACGATGGCAATGGTCGTAACGGACAATCATCTTGATTCTTGATGATCTTTCTAGTGGTTTTGGCTCTGATGCCAACTCTTCCTGGTGCCGACGACGGTGTGCCGGTCCCAGCAGGGCGGTGTGTGGCAGCGTTCGGGTGGCACATCCACTTTGTCGAATGGTTGTTACAACTACAAAGCATCACCATCGTGGAGATGGTGGTTGTGATGAGGTTCAATTACCACCGTCGGCATCATCATCATGACCACCATCATCATCATCATCATAGTTATTCCATCTTCGTCGCCAACAGCATTATGAATTGACATCCTCGGCGGGGTGACCACTTGCTGAGCACGAAGCGGGAGCGTCATTTTTTTGGCTTGAGCCGGCGTCGAGTGCTTTCGTGCTCGAGTGGCGGCAGTGAGTTCAAACAGCATTTCTTGCTTTCTCACCCTCCCACCCTGCGCCGGGATGGCGGCAGAGATTTGTGAGCAGCAGCTGATGGGGCTTGTCAACAGTCTATGCCAGCCTTGAGCTGATGTGTTCGTCAGAGTACGGGCTGAGGCTCTGTGCGATCACGAAGAAAAGAAGATCCGCCGTATGCCTGGGTCCTTGCTCTTTCGCTTTCGGATTGCTTTGCCAGTACTGCACTGGGTCCGTGCTGTTTTCGTGGGGTCTGGGGTTCTCGCGGCAACCACATCTTGGGCACCCGAACTACTGTGCGCTTCACACCTCCTATCCTGAGACTGCAAACATAAGTTGGTTCAAGTCCGGAGAACTGACCCACCATCATCCATCGTGACAACACGTCCCACCAGGAAAACAATTCGCAACATGTTTAACACAAACAGCCTGGGCTCTGTACTGCAAAAATCATAAGAAAATCGTACACCAGACTTGCGGAACAAACGACACACAGCTGAGCGCCGATCAACCAAGGTCAAGCCAGCCTAGCAGTTCACCAGGTGGATACATGCATGAATACATACATAGAAAAAGTGCGTTCATACTCGTACACGTACACATATACATATCCATTTACATACGTGCATGTATGTATGTATGTATGTATGTATGTAGGTAGGTATGTATGTATGTACGTATGTATGTAAGTATGTATGTATGTAGGTATGTAGGCATGTACGTATGTATGTATGTATGTATGTATGTATGTATGCATGCATTTATGTGTGTATGTATGTATGAATGTATGAATGTATGTATGCCTGCATGTATGCCTGCATGTATGCATGCATGTATGCATGCATGGATGTATGGATGTATGTACGTACGTATGTATATATACATATGTGTATGTATGTGTATGTATGCATGTATGTATGCATGTATGTATGGTTGTATGATACGCATGTATGTATATATCTGTATGTGTGTATGTGTGTACATATATATGTACACGTACATACATACATGCATGCATGCGTTACATACATACATACATACATACATACATACTTTTTTTTAACTCGCACTCGTCGAAACAGGCGAGGTATGGGGGAAACCAGAGTAGAACAAGGGCCTGAGGGCGTATGCACTCAGCCGACAAGGACTGGCAGTCGCGAAAGGGCCGGCAGGATTCACCAGCCACACATGGGCAGTAACATTTCGAGCAACTCACACATACATACATACATACATACATACATACATTGCATGCATGCATGAATGCATAAATCTTTATATCAGGTCGATCCTTTCTGTCTGCATTTACACGAGCTTTCATGGATGTGATGGTGATGCAGCCCTTGACCCTTCAAGCGCATGGGCTTTGCCTTGGGGAAGTCCTCCAGAAGTTGCAAGCCTGAGGGGACTGCAAAGGTGAGAGTTCCAGGACCGCAAAGACCGCGGGTAACCCGAGTCGGCCAAATATGCGCATGACTTTTTGTCGATGCCTTCCGGCTGTTCAACGTCAAATTCCATCGCCTCCTAATAAGAGCAAGCCCGTGGTGACACGTCGGTGAAACAAGCCATTGCAAAATGACGTAATTCTAAGGTAGGACGGGTTCACCAACTGTACAGCTGATTGCAATTCGTGCAAGCGGAAAACGGTGGCCCGGCCTAGAAATTGCAAGACCCAGGGCTGATTCGACACAAGCTAGTAGTATCAACATGCCTGGGTCCTCTTGTTGGTTGTTGCTGCTGAAGAACATAGTACTGCTCAAGTCAACAGTACTGCTGCTGCTAGAACGACGACGAACAACAACAACAACACCAGCACCAGCAGCAGCAGCAGCAGCAGCAGCACCACCACCACCTCGACCACCACCAACAGCAACAGCGATGGCAGCAACGGCACCAGAAGCAACAACAACAACAACAGCAACAGCACCGACAGCGACAGCGACCGCCACAGCAACAGCAACTGCTGCTGCTGCTGCTGCTGCTGCTGCTACTACTACTACTACTACTACTACCACTGACTACTACTGCTACTACTACTACTACTACTACTACTACTACTACTTACTACTACTACTACTACTACTACTACTGCTACTACTACTACTACTACTCCTTACTACTACTACTACTACTACTACTACTACTACTGCCGCTACCACCACCACCACCACTACTACTACTACTACTACTACTACTACTACTAGCCAGCCCCCCCTCCTACCAACTACCTGGCGCCTCAATCCACCACCATCATCAACCATCATCATATAAGATGGTCCGCCATCACGAAAGTACTGTAAATACCGAGTAAAACGGCTCTTGCGGAGATATTGTTCGGGGTGTCTGTGTACCAATGTCGTCATCATCCC
>CAJNJA010064141.1:0-13670 GCA_905231915.1 Symbiodinium necroappetens
TGCATTTCTTGCGTTTGTTGTTTCTGTCTTTTCCTGTCTGTCTCCAAAGTTCCTTCGATTGTCTAGGTTTCCATTGCGGTTTCTACAAGTTTGCTGTCAAATTTTCTGAGCCATCCACAGGCCCGCTTCTGGGTCCGAAAATTGTCGAGATTTTTGCCAAGTGTTGGAGGGGCCTCCAGAGTACAGGGTTGGTGGTTCAAAGCTGGGCGGTCCTCGAAGGGGATGCGTTCGGATGCATGGTTTGTGCACGAAGCAATTGGAAACAGTTTGATTTGCGCAGGTGCGGTTTGCTATGTAATGTATGTCGTTGCCAGTTTGTATTCGACTTCCTGTTCGTTTGGTTGGTGTTCGCAGGCAATCAGCTCGGATGCCCCCTTGGTACAGTTGAGTATTTTGATGGTTGTGGTCGTGGTAGTGAATCGGTGGTTCCTGTTTGCAAAGTGCTTCCTACATGTCCGGTCGTGGCAAGCTTAAAGAGGTAAGGTTTCGTGAATGTGCGGCCCAAGTCGTGTGATGATTTGTTTTGGGGCTTTCTGCTCTGAGCTTTAAGGTGGCTTTGGAGCACATTTCCTGAAGAGAAAAAGCTGAACTGTGCCATCAACATCCTGCTCGTTGGCCACTTCCCTCCAAGCTTGGAGGTGACAAAGCCTGCATGGTAAACATACAGACCTGGGAGTAGCTTATGTTTCGGAATGTCGATGAATTACCATGTAAAGGTAGGTTTGGTTTCCTTGATGAGTGTTTAGGTGCTAGAAGCCATGCCAGGATGCATCTTTCCCTCGTAAATTGGCAGAGCGGGCCCCTTAACCTGAAGAAGCTCGCCGGACTTGAGTTCACCTCGAACCCGCCCCCACAGACATCAATCCATGACCATCAACAGTGAACAAACAGTGTCAGCGACTCAAAGTTCAAAGCCATCAACCAAAGCGGGCTCCCAACCTGTGCATCCTTGAGCCATGGAACGTCTGCCCGTGCCTACGTGGCACCCGCTCCATCTTTCTGGAAGAGGAGCGACAGGCGGGCAGTCGTCATTCCCATCAACGAGGATGCATCGTTGCAGGTTCATAGTATTGCTTCATAAAGACGGTGCCACAGTCATGACGAATCGTAACTTGACTACAATCGCATCTATCTTGGTAGTGGGCCATCGGTGATGGTAGAGCTGTCCAAACAACGAGGCGTGTTAGTTCAATGCCCGCAGTTTTGCCGAAAGGAATCGTCAAAAGCGACAGAGTGAGCATGTCTGCCCGCTTCGTAAATGCTTGCAGCAACCGCAGCACCGTCCGCCGACTCTGCACCACGAGCTGCTGTGGTGCGGGCCGACCGAGCTCGGGATACCGGGAGATTTCGTGGCACACGCGATCGCGGCCGGCCGGCTGCGGCCGCCCATCCGCGCGCAAGCGGGACTTACAGTGCTTGCGACATACAGGACGAAGTCGAGCCGGCGCCGGTCGTCAAGTGGTCAGCCGGGCGCAGTGGTGTGGGGAAGCCGTGCTTTTCAGCACTTACAGCTTGACGACCGATACGGCTGTGGGAGGCGCAAGCGTCGGCATTTCGTGGTTCGAGCTGGGATCGCACAGAGCCATCGGCGAGCATGGGCATGACGCTGAACACAACAGCACGCAGATGCGCGCAGGCACGGCAGGGAGGCGGGAGCAGTGGCATTCGCGGGAGGACGCTAAGTACACCAGGACATGCATGGAGATCAATCCAGCAGGAAGTGATCCCGAGTGCGAAGGTGTTGCGGGGAAACCTGGTTGCCGTTTTGGCAGGTCTGCGTCAGGCAGGGTTGGAACTGTTGCGCTGCATGTACACCCCTTTTTGTTTTTTGGCCCGTTTCCCGCCGGGACCTTTGCATGAGCCGTGCGTTCCGTACATTTTCCAACCCGGCGTCTCAAACAAGGTGCCACAATGGCAGCCTTGAAGCATGGGATAATGCCAACCAAGTACAAACCCGAACACCGGACGTTTATGAAAATTTACGGATGGCGTGTTTGTCCAAAGGAATTTGCCCATCAGATTGCCATGCATTTCGAACGTTACGTCCTTTAAAACGCGTTATGACATTGGTGCAGCGGGCTTACAGAGTCGTGCGCCCATCAAATGTCGACCGAGGAGGCCCAAACAGAGCTGCAGAATGGTGAACCGATCCTTGCGTCGCACGGTGGCATGGCTACATCGTGTCGAATCTGTGCCCCCGTTTTGGGTTCCGCAGACGTTGTTGATTGCATCGTGGCTGTCACATGGGAAACGTCCGACACGGCACTGCTAGAGGATGCTAGAGCGGCATTGGTCGCCGAGGCTTGCTGTTCCGATGTATTCGCGCGTACATGAGCCTCTGCTACTGTGACATCGGAGTACAACTGCGCATTGAGAATCAACGCTGATCGCAAAGTGCATGCGTGACACTACGTCAAACCCTGCGAAGGGCATAAATTCCAAAGGATGATACGTTGGGGGTATGCTAAAATTCGGTTTCGGACAAACACTTGTTTACGGCTGCCCGGGGGGCTCCAGGTCGGGGGCAGTTGAGAGAGGGCGGTTCCAGAGTATCGATGATGTTGACTCGCAAGCGCTTACGTGCTTACCCGGAGCTTGTAGTCGCTGGCTGTTGGAAACTTTTTGTGGTTAGCTTGGAGGTTGGCAGCAAGTTCAGCCGCGAGCCTTCGGCAGTTGGCCACGGCTCGTGACCGCGAGTCGCCAGTGTGGTTTCCCCCGGCAGTGCAGCCTGCCCTCTTGCACCGATGGACGGGCATGCAGGCTGTGGGGGCGCAACGCTCACTCGTTGGTTGAGTTGCCGTTGGCGTGAGCGGACGAGGCGGAGCCACCCTTGGGCGACTTGCCGGCGGGAGCTCGTCACACCATGTGACGCCGAAGCCGGGCCTGTGAGCTGCCGCTTGAACCGCGCCCTACTTCACCGCGGCGCGCTGGCTTCGTAGCGATTCCTAGGCGTTGCATCGGACGTGGTAGCTAGGACACTAAAAACACCCCTTGCAGGCGGAAGAAGGTGTGTATGTGTGTGTGTGTGTGCGCGCGAACTTCCTTCGTACGTGGGAACGGAGGGTCACTCCTTTCATCACAGCAGAGCTCCAGCGCGGGCAGCTGGGGGATACACTCATTTTCATGCTCGTTTCCATCTCACTTCATGCTGTGCATTTCTGGTGTTTGACAAAGCCAGGGCATGACGCATACCCGCATGGACCCGCACGGATCATCTCACTTTGTTGTCGTATGCCACTCCGTTGGTCTGGCATACATGGCGCGAAACATTCATGCTATTTTCGTTACCGTAACCACCATCGACATTTGTATGTTTCATTCAACAACAACCCACCCCACTTTCCTTTGTTTTGTTTCCCCTCGCCGACATCCATCAGCGTGATTCAGCGTGGGTCCCGGAAACTCCAGAGCATGGCGCTGTGGTGGCCTTGCGGGGTAGCTGGCCAGGAGCTAGAAACTGCGGGCTGTCGGGCTGGTACTCCCCGGGCACTTAGTCTATACCGGCTATCCGGAACTATTGCGGGCAATTGTTGTATGACAACGGCATGTGCAGCGAGATTTGGTGCATGAGCAGAAATCTTGCGCCTAGTGCATGTGCAGGTGCGCATGAGTACCTCCGCTACCCTGTCTTTTTTCATTCGCTTCCATTTCCAAGGGAATGCAAGTGCATGTGCGGCTGAGCGAGGGCGGTTGCGGTAAGTTAGCGTGAAATGCACTGCTCCGGCTGAAGCAAAATCCGCATTCTTTCCTGTGTGTCAAGTTGCCTTGTACATGGGAATCGGTGGGTACATAGGGTCATTCCTTGTCACAACAGAACTCCAGGGAGGGCACTTGCACTTGCACTAAGTTATTAGCACGTGGCGAAGGCCGATTTGCAGCATGCCTTTCCTGGACAGCAACTTCATCGGAACATCTGCCCGTCTGTTTTACTGAACGCATTTTCCAAAACCATGTTGCTTCGTCAGCTTGCTTCGGCATAGAATTTATTCATACAGACACGCAGCTCCGACGCATGGATGTCCGCATGTACCAATGGGGCAAACGGCTGCTCCTGTGGCCCCGCAGGGCCCCTACTGTAGCTGTTCAAGGTGAGTTAGGTTGGTTGGGTGTTTACTGTATACGACTCCCACGGCTTGCCAGTCTTTGGGCTCGTCTTATTCGCTTGTCCGGCAAATGTTCGGCTGGCCGAATAGCTGATTTGGCGAAAAATGTGCAATCCTCCTTCATCTATGCCGCAGCAAACGAACTCGTGTGTATGGGTGTAGCTCATCCGGCCACTTGGGGGATTGGACCGCGTACGGCTTCATCGGTTGTTAAGCGTTGGTTACGGCATGTGAAAACGGTGGTTTGCCAGCATTCGCATGTAATGTACTCGGCGACGTTGCGTGCTACGGAGTCGCTCGCCTTGGATGCTGAGTTGCAGCCGTGGCCACACCTACACCACATAGTTTACAGCCGGCACCTTTCCCCTGTCTCCTCACGGTTTTGGGGACTAGAGCTCGGTGTGGGCATCATTGTTTCAGCGATGGTCGCGCAGCACGTCATTCCAATACGAGATCCGTGCCATGCCGGTTTTGTGCATGTGGCCCCGACACCTTAAGCCATGCATTGCTCGAATGTAGCGCGCACGCCGCATCCAGACGTAGATGGCGATCTCAGGTTGGCATGAACCCAGTCTTGTGTTTGCAAAGTCTTCTCAACACTCGTGCCGGAACCAACACAGCAAGACAGATTGTGCACAATGTGCAGTTTGTTGCTACAGTCTGCCAAGCCGCAGAGGCGTGTGAGATGTGACACGTTGTGATGCGATTGAGTTTCGTACATAGTTGCTCGATGTGTGACACCACACATTGTAATTTCGTACAGCTTGTTTCACCGTTCTGACCGTGACCCACGGTCGTTTCTAGGCATTCCTCTCTAGGCGCACGTTTTCTGGTCAGGCATTTATTTCATTGCACATGCCGTCGTAATACAACAATTGCCCGCTATAGTTCCGGATAGCCGGTATAGACCGAGTGCCCGGGGAGTATCAACGCCACAGCCCGAGGGATCGACTTGTTATCTGGCTAGGCCACTGCAGCGCCATGACGGACAGCCCTTGCTCTGGAGTCTCCGGGACCCACGCTGAATCACACTGATGGATGTCGGCGAGGGGAAAAAAACAAAGGAAAGTGGGGTGGGTTGTTGTTGAATGAAACCTACAAATGTCGATGGTGGTTATGGTAACGAAAATAGCATGAATGTTTCGCGCCATGTATGCCAGACCAAACAAATGGCACACAGTAACACAAGGTTGGATCCGTGCGGGCATGCGTCATGCCCTGGCTTTGTCAGACACCAGAAATGGCACAGCATGAAATAGCAGGGGTACTTCCGCTACTCGATTTTTATGTATTCGCCTTCATTTCCTAGGGAATGCGAAGGCATATGTGCAGCTGACGTGCGGGCATGTGCGAGTGCAGTTGCGGTAAATTAGCGTGTAATGCACTGACACTTTCCTCAGAAGCTGCATCAGCCTGGAACCAACACCCATGTTGCGGCGATCGCTGGTCCCGACAAGTATGCGCACTCGCCCACGCGGAGCCGTTACATGTCGATCGACGTGCCGCCCTGCGACATGCACTGGCCGATGCCGAAGGGAAGGGGTCCGCGGATGCCGCGGCCCACAGCTCGGCTCTTGGTAGGGAAAGCGCGGCAAACGTTTCTCTAAGCCGTGCGCTGTCTAGTGTTGTGGATTGCAGCGGCTACCTCCCTGCACTGGGCCAGGCCGCGCTGCTGGAAGCATACGGCGGCCCCAGTGCCGCAGTTGAGGCAGCCTCCCTCGCCGATGCTGTCCCCGCTGTGGAACGGCCCGCTCCCAACCAAGCCTCGTCGGCATCGGCCGTGCCCGCTGCCTCCCTAGTCTCATCCCGCCCCTCACCTTCCACGCGCTTGACGACGTCCACCTGCTGGACGAACTCCGCCATCCCGTGCCTATGCTGCAGACGGTGCCCATCTTCCTACGTGTTGGCGTGTGCCGAGCGCTCGCCAGCAGCTCCCAACACCTCCGAACTGCCTACAGCGGACCACTTCACGACCGCGTCCGAGCACGCGCGTAGAAGCTGTCCCTGCTTACACCCAGCATTTTTTTTGCCCCGAACCGTTTGGCGGCTGCCAAAAGTGCCTGAGCTCGGAAGGCTGTAGGGTTACAGCTAGCTACCGGCAACCCACGGCTACGGTGCAAGCACGTCGCCCGTAAGCAGGGCGTGGTTCACGCGGTGAGGAGACGGGTGGACTAGCACGGGGCCGGATGTCGGCTCGCGGGCACTGGCTCGGTGTCACGAGCTTCCGCGAGCAGGTCTCAGCGTGCGGCGTTCGTTGCACCGCTACAGCCAGCATGCCCGTCCAACGGTGTAGGGAGGCACGCTGCACGGCCGGGCGCAGCCGCGCGGGGGACTCGCGTGCACGAGCCTTAGCCAACTGCTGTAAGAAGGCCACGGCCTCCGGGCTGAACCTGCCGCCAACTTTTATGGCGAGCAGAACCAGGTTGCAACGGCGCGCGCCTCACGCGGCCGGCCGAGCTGGGTGGCGATGGACGCCGTGTCCTTCTGACGCGACTCCAACGCTGCGAACAAGGGCTCTGGCCCGCGCTCTTACTGTAGCGGCTGTGCGCGCAACCCGGGCCTCACCTCGCCAGCGACCGACCTCGATGCAGAAACAGTTTCCGAGCAACGGCGAGCGGCCGCCTGCACGCACGTACGCCGAGGCGAGCTCTCACGCGCCCGCCAAGTGCTCACTGCTGAGCTCGCGCCAGGCGATGAGGCGACCCGGGCTGCTTTGGCTGACTCAGCCAAACGGCTGCCGCAGCCGCGTGCGCTCATCCCGCCTGAGGCGCTGCGTCTTTATGACAAAGGTGCACAAGCCGCCCACATGGTCGCAGTTGCTTGCCCGGATCTTTGCATATTTCGGTGCGACCATCAGAGGCAAGAAAGCTGGAGAGAGCAAGGCCCCATCCGTGAGTGCAGACGAGTTCTCGCCGTGTACAGCAAGTTCCAGTATGTTGCCCCCGCAGAGGATGCCGGCAGATGGATTGAGTTTTTGTACAGTGTTCATTCCATCTCGCCGCTTGTGCTGCCAAGTGCGTCGTGTGCCGTACAGTGCTTGTGCCGCGAGTGCGGAAAGTCGAGCGACCGGAGCACATGAAACCGCACAGAGAATCGCAGAGAGCATCAAAACAATCAGGTATGAGCACTACAAACTGTTGTTGGGCCATGCCGATGACATGGAACTGCTAGCGGAGGCGGCGAATGCGCTGGCGCAGGCCGAAGTCCCCTGTGACATTGCGGACGGCGTTGCGTTGACCCGTATGACTGGGATTCGCAAACCAGGAGGTGGCGTGCAAATGACTCGAATGTCTCGTGCCATGTGTGCTAGCTGCTAGACCAAGGGAATGGCACACAACAACAAGGTGAGATGGTTTGTAAGGTATGGGTCACGCCTTCGCTGTGGCAGACCCCGGGGCACGGCTGAGATGAGATGGAGACGAACATGGGAGTGAGTGTATCCTGTAATTACCCGCACTGGGGCCAAGCGCGGATACAAGCAGGTATTTTTTTTTTCTCGCGCCTTTTTGCTTCCGCCAGAGGGCACCGTATTCAGTCGGTTAGAACCGTCTTCGGTCGGCTAGAACCGGCGCTCAGTCTGCGTTCAGGTACGGAAGGGCAACATGCTGGGCCCCGCGGCGTCAGCGAGGTACTTTTTCACGGAGTTGGGGGACGGGGGTCTTCGTTAACCAGGACCTCCTCCCCACCCGTCCTGGTCCCCTCCTGTGATGAAAGGAGTGACCCTTTGTTCGCACAAGGTATTTTTGTCCCTTCCAGACACTTTCTTCCTGCAGCAGTCCAATCCAGCAAGGCCTGGTTTGCAGTGTGATGCAGGAGGGGACGCGCGGTGCCGTGTTAGGGGCTCAGCTGCGCAGCGGCAAGTGGCTCGGCCCGTCCGGTCGGCCAGGTCCAAGACCTCGCCCAGGTCCGACGCATCAGCGTGTGCCGGGCCCGGTATGGCCCGGGCGCGCCCTACAGCGCTGTGACCAACGGCCTGTTGGACCGCGACGGAAAGCATGCTTTACCAGCGGCGCGCCCACGCGGCTTTTGCGGGGGCCCGCGCAGCCGGAGGGGCTCTGAGCGCGCGGAGGGCGACGAAGCGCCTGACCAGCATCACTGCATCGGTGCTCCACCGCCCACTCGCCTCGCAGCCGAGCACGCACAGGCCTTGCGCGCCACCGTCAGCGAGCTCAAGGTAGGTGTCGTGTTTGCGCCGCAGGGCGGTGCGCAGGATTGTGCCATCATGTCTAGCTGCACCGGAGTGGGGCTCGCCCGCTCGCGTAAGAGGCGACCCGTGCCTCCATTCACTGGGCTCGGCAGTCCCTTCAGGTCGGTCGGGCGGACGAGCTCCGTGCGCCAGGAGTTCCCAATCAGGCACGTTCGTCCAGCCTTCGGCCGCAAGGATCCCATGGGCGGCAGAAGCTGTCCGGAGGCACGCGGGCCCACGTGCGTCAGCAAGGCAGCGGGCCGCCCAATCTGTAAAGGCCGGGCGCCGTTCGCGGAGCACAGTGAGGGCATCGGCCCATGCTGCCCAGTACGCTGCAGGGGCCGTGCACGTGGCCTGCGGCGACAGCCTCGAAGCGCGTGGTTGGCGCGCGGCGCGGCGCAGAAGCTGAGGAGAAGCCACGCGCATTGCAGGTCAAGAAGCTGGCGGAGCAACGCGTTTTCGGTTTATAGTCTTTCGTCGCTCCAGGCGCGGACGTACTCTGGCGCGCCGATGGGGGTGCCCAGTGCGACGAAGCCACGCATCTGGGGGCCTGGGGGGGCTGGCTGCCACGCCAGACCTCGGACCCAAGGTCGGCGATCCCTGGCGGCGCGCGGCCACCGATCGTGCCCAAGTTAGCGGATATGCTTGCGTGCCTCTCTACCACGCCCGTCACGAGGTCCAAGGCGGCGCGCGCTCGGGTTGGGTCGGGCAGGAGGCAGGAGGACGTAGAGGTCGTCGAGAAAGGCAATGAGCGACGCCTGCCGCAGCTGCGAATTTGCCCGGCATAACGCTTCGTGCTGGCCCAAGGCGAGGAGGGCGGGGGCCACGGGGTCCCCTTGTTCGCATCCCTCTGCCTGGCGTATGCCTTTGCGGACCTTGTCGTCGTCCCACCACTGGTAGTCAGAAGTCTAGCTATAAAAGAGGCATGCGAAGGGCACGAGCTCGGGTGCAACTTCGCGCAGCTTGCACAGAAACGCGGCACGGGAGATGCAGTCGTAGGCACTGCGCCCGTCCAGCGAAACGACGGTGGCTCGGGCATCGTTCTCGAGGGTTGCGCGGAGTCGGGCCGTCAGCGCATCCACTCCTGCACGGGTGCGAGGTAAATTGACGTCTTGGTGGAACACATGGGCAAACACGCATGACAGTGCCAAGTTCACCTGCATGTTTCGGCGCCTGTAACGTCAGAGGTCCGTATGTTTTACGGCCCGCTTTAATGCATACAGATGTGGGAAAGAAGCCGGTCGTTGATGGGAAGTTTCCTAGGGCGCTGACTGTTATAGGGAGTTTTGCACGCGGAGTCACGACAAGGCATGGAGGCGCTTCTGGAATGTTGGGCTGAATGATCGGCCGGAGAAAATGTGTGTCGATACTATTCGATAGTAGAGAAAGCTGGAGCGGCAAAGGGTGGGGCACATGCTACGAGGTAGATCAAGATGGCCGATAGCTGAGGACCTACCAGCCATTGATTCGCCATTGATGTGGGCGTTTGCTTTGACCCATCCACCACCTGCCAGTGTAGGTGCACTCCAGCGCGTTGGTGCGCCACACCGGGCATGTGCATCACAGAATGGAACGTCGACGCCTCAGCACAAGCTGACACGTTTCCGTTGGAAGCGACAGCCAGGGCTTAGCATCAAGGTGTTCCTTTGCCATTGTGCCGGCAGTGATCGGAGCGACATTGCGAACATGGAAAAAACGCGTACGAGAAAAGGACCCGTTGTTGAATCATCAGCAAAGCATGCCATTCCTGCTTGACATGCATCCCAGAACCCGACCACATCATGGACGGCTCGACTGGCCAGTGCATCTGCGGAGCCGGGTTTGACAGGCATTCGGGCAGACTCACTACAGGACAAGTGGAAATTTCGCATTCATGTGGCAGGACGCCTGCTGGTGCTATGCGGGCCTTCTGGCGTCGGCAAGAGCACGTTGGTGAAACACTTGTTGGGTCGCCTTGCTGCATTCACTTCATGGCAATGTCGTTGTCGGAAACATGTTCGAGGGATGATGTGGCAGAAAACTGTGCAAAGCAGCACCAAGGTCATGAAACGTTGGGGAGCCAGTTTGGTTTGGTGGTTTCCCACACCACTCGAGAACCACGAGTTTCCGAGACCGTTTCTCGGCAGTTTGATTTGTGGTTTCATGACGGGTGCTGCAGGTATTCAAGAACATAAAATAAACACATAACCACTTCCTATACACAGGGCATTGGTCCTGGTAGATGTTTCCGAATAAGTTTTGTGGATATGTACTTCCCAGTGCTCGTGGCCAGGATGGAGTGGAATATCATTTCGTCAGCAGGGGGAAGATGGAGGAGATGATTGCAAACGGTTCCTTGGCACAAATCAAGAGCGACCATGTTGATTGTGATATGGTGCTGTTGCATTGCGAGATTCATTCGCGCAATGTGGATTCAGTTCCACAGTTGTGTCACGCCACATCCACCCACAGCGCACCGGGGCTTTTTGAAGGGTGTGCTGTTGGTCCGCATTTGCAAACACACAGTCCTTATCACAACTTTTGTGGTGCCAATCGCGCCCACATTTTACACCCGGCTGTTCGTAAACCATGCATGCGGAATGCAGTGCTTCAAATGAATTACATGAAAGGGCGAACGGACCAAGAACTGTGCAAAAAACGCAATCGAAGCTGTCACCAAGCTTGTAGAACGACACTGTTAGACCCGAGTACGTAGCGGGAAGGACCTGGACTAGAGCCGAAGCTCCGTTACTGATACAGGCAAGTGTAAATGTTTTTTAGGGAGAAGTGAAGGCCACCGCAGATCCGAACTCACATATCCGAAAGGGTCAGCGCGTGTTGTCGAAACGGCCAGCCATGCAAAAGGATGGCGCAACAATTGCAGAACACATGTTTCTCTAAAAGTGCAATACTTAGGGTTTGTAGCATCAGCTGCCGACCGTCTGGGCCTTTAGCCCGGATGGGATCACCAACACCCGGGCTGTTCGCCACAGTGTGTGAGGATTGTTTCTGGAGCATGCCGAAGTCCACGGCAACTTGTATGGGACATCCTTTGCAGCAATTCAGGACGAACGGGTTCCTTTTCGAAATGTGGTTAGAGGGCTTGCTCAGGGCTTGCCGTACATTTGTTGTTGAATCTGCACAGAGCTCCATGACCTACGACTTCTGGAGTGGGTTAACTTGCAGAGGATATTTGTGATCATGGTCACAACTGCATCCTGGACATTGACATCGCCGGTGTGCGGAGCTTGCAAAGATATCTGCAAGACAAGGACCAGTGCTGGACCACGTCTGTACATAAATCACCCTAAACCGTAAAGCTAAAACCCAAGTTACACCCCTAGAACTTTCCTAGACGCTAAGACCTCGTTGCGGATGGGAACAGAAGTGCTTAGGATAAAACCCAAGCCTGAGCTTCCTGAACCCTGTGTTGTTCGGCATCAGGGTGGTACTTTCCATGGCTGAGGGATGCCATCGTGGGTTTTGTTTACACACCTGCATGTATGTATGTATATATATATATACATAGATAGATAGATAGATAGATAGATAGAAAAATAAGTAGATAGATAGATAGGTAGATAGATAGATAGATAGGGTCAGGCGTCTGGCGTTCCCGGCCCCCCTCCAGGGGTGGGGCTCAACCCTAACCAACCTACACCCGAAGCCCTCCCTAAGCCCTTGTCAGCCCTATACTATTCTAACCGTAAACCCTAAACCCCAAACTCAAAATCCCAAGCCAACCCTGAACTCCAAAACCCCACAACCACCCTACAGGGGGAAGAGGGACCCTCCACAAAAGGTTCAAAAGGCGGGGTCCTGGACCAGACCATAGACCATGGGGGGGAGTTATGTGTGTAGGATCCCCTTGCCCCCCTCACTACATGGCATCCTCGTGGGGTGGTCTTCTTGCTTGGCTTCCCCCTCCCCTGTTGTGGCTTCTCCGTGCTGTTACGCGTTCCTGTTCGCAGTGATGATCGTATCTTCCAAAAACGATGGGTGTCACGAGGATCGCACCTGGCTATTGCCACAGACAGCCCTGGGGCGAGGGCTTGCTGGGGGGGCTATGGGCCCGGGAGCCGGGATCATGCATGGTTTAGGGTTTAGGGTTTAGGGTGTCCTGCCCGGAAAGATCGAGGAAGCTGTTCCCCCCCCGCCCAGCGAGGCAATCGTTTCAATGGCATTTAGGGTTAGTCTGCCTCCCCCGTTGCTTTCTGCGTTGCTAGCCCCGATTTGGGAGGAAGGCAGCAGTCCTTGCTTCAGATCGTGATCGTTTGGTTGAAGAACACCCTGTTCGTTCTCACTTTATCCTTATTATGTACTCTTTGGTATGCCCCGACCGGGATGCTAATTTGGAGATTAACCTCAGAGAGTCAAGATGCTGCAAGGACAACCAAGCTCACTTTGTCGAGGTGGGCATTGTAAAGTCCATAAGCCCTCATCCATGGAAAATATACCCAAACCCGATGGCCCCAAGAGTTGGTCGGGCCCTAAACCCGAAACTTAAACGGTGCCAGGCTTAAAGGTCCAGGGTTTACCGGGGTCACGCGTGAAGTCTCGATATTTCGCCCAGGGTCGATCCGTTACTCTGGGCTCACCAGGCCTTTGTGGGGTTGTGGTTTGGAGTTTGGGGCTTCGATCAGGGTTTGCGGTTCGCGAAGGTGCCCTCACTGCGCTTGCAGACTTAACCACGGGATTCTCAGGCATGGAGAGTCGGAGAGTCGTTCTGTTTGCCCAGGGTCTTCTTTGGGTTCCAAGTCCTTGGAGTAGCTGTGCAGGGGTGCAGGCTTGCTTGAGGTAGCAATGTGCTTGAAAAGCCCAGGTTCCATGATTTCTTATTTTGTTCGGGAGAGCCGTCGCGAGAGAGCTGCGCACGACTGTCAACCTTTCTCCGATGCAACGAATGTGTGCAAAGTGCGAGTGGCCGTTGCTTGTGTGGCCCGGCGCTTTGCGGACCTTCCCCCCTCGTCCTTGTTCCCGTAGTAATTCACAGTGCCGAGCCTCGGCTCTCATCATCATCACATGTTCTCGTGGTTTTCCACTTCCTAGTACCAGGTTTGCCACCATCTTCACACTGCGAGAACTGGGTGGCCGGGGGGTGGGGGGGGTGGGGGGGGGTGCACCAGGCGAGACGACTTGAGACAAGCAGCATAGTCAAGCGGTTGAATTGAGCCAGTAGCATCATTAGCAAGCACATTATCGGGCAAGGTTGGCGCAGCAAGCATCCGGGGCATGGGCACATGTTGGCACATCTTGACGCCAAAGCCCGGATGGCGCCGAAGCCTGAACCTAAACCGTTCGTAGACCCAGCCTCGCCTGCATTGTCCGAATGCGAGAGTCCAAACCCTAAACCAGCGTCCGCCACAATCCCCCAAGCAGCCCCAAACCCGAAGCCCTAAACC
>CAJNJA010064141.1:13684-52619 GCA_905231915.1 Symbiodinium necroappetens
AACCCTAAACCCTAAACCATATAAAAGTAAACCTCCAAGCATCCCCAAACGATATCGTGAGAAGGTGCTCCCCGAAGGTGGCCTGGCAACGCTTCTCGGGTGCAGAGTGTTTAGGTAGTTCTCTAAATTAGGGTCTCTCTTTTTGGGGGGATCCTTCAAAAGTGCCCTACGCTTTTGGGGATCTAAACAGGGATCTCAATTTAGAGGACCACTCGTTTAGGGTGTTAGGGTTTAAGACGTTCCGGGCTTGGGGGCTGTTCTGAGATTGTTACTGTGCCTTATAAACAGTAATAATAATAATAACAATAATGATAATACCAATAATACCAATAATACCAATAATACTAATAACAATAATTGTCTAACCCCAGGGCCTAGTAGTCCATTTTGTCAGTAACTTGGACTCTCGGGGCAGCTTGGGGCTCTGTCTGTTCGAGGTGTCGGTCTCGGTGGCTGAAGTCTTGGGGGATTCTTTTAGGTTTAGGGTTTATAGACCCTAAACCCTAAACCCTAAATCCTAAATCCTAAAACCCTAAATCCTAAAACCCTAAAACCCTAAACCCTAAACCCTAAACCCTAGGGTTTCGGGTTTCGGGTTTAAAGCCCCGTTCCCTGAAGGCTGGAATCCCGGCTCCGTGCCCGAGGCCCGGGGGAGCAGTGCATGCCGGAAAGGACCGATGGGTCTTTGCCTTAAGGAGTTTAGGGTTTAGGGTTTAGGATGGGTCTTTGCCTTAAGGAGTGTGGCGTTTTTTTGAACGCTTCCACGGTTGCAGGTTTTGGGGGCTTTAGGACTTTTGGCGTTGAGGGTGTAGGGTGTCGACTTCTTTGAATCATTGCCGCTACATTCAACTTTGGTTCGTAGTTTCGGGAGTATCCCAAAACAACGAAGCCTAACTCCTCAACCCTCAACCGCCGGTAATTGTCAGCTTGCTGGTTGACATGCGTTTCCTCAAACCGAAGCGGTGGTTCGAGTCTGCATGGCCCTAAACCCACAAAGCCGCCAAAGCCTCAAATCCCAAGGACCTAAACCCGTCCTGAACCCGAAACCCCAAAACCCCAAAACCCAACACCCCAAAACCCTGCGATGTATTTCCTGGTGCTTCGGAGCCTTCGGCAAGCTTCAGCACCCGCAGTTGCAGGGTTGTTGAAGGATATTTTGGGGTTTAGAGGTTAAGGGTTTGGGGGTTGAGGGTTTGGGTTTAAGATTTAGAGGCCCAGGTGTAAAGGGGTTTAGGGGGTTGTCTTGGTTGTTCGGACGTTTAAATGTGGTGTCGGAGCCGCTGCGATACCAAGGGGTTGAGGATTCTTAAGGACATAGCTTCATGGGAGACCCTCCCCCTAACCCCTAAGCTCATAAACCTCTTGAGCTGGGGTGCCCCAAACAAATGGAGGGGCACCACTCCATGCAACAGCAGCCTCATTCTAGGAACCAGGGCACAGGCCATCGCCCAGGGCTGCCTAGACCCTAAACCTAAACCCCAAACCCTCAACCCTGTCAACCGCAGAAATCCCACCAAGAGCCAGCCGGCCGGAAAACTTTGAGCTCAACCCGACATCCGACATCCAAAACCCTAAACGCCCCTAGACACGAAGCTTGAATTTCTCCCACCGAGTGAAGCCCCTTAAGAAAGGGGGTGATGACGAAGCCGAGCTCCAGACCCGGCTACTTGATGGCTTCTTGCAAGCTCTGTTTTTTTGTGCATGCGCTCTTAAGGGTTTGGATGTCTTGTAAGGGTCTGTGTGGGAGTTCTCCTCGGGTTTTCGAGAAGGGCTGTCTCAGGAAGGGTTAGAAGTGCTGCATGGAAGGGTTCGGGGGGGTTCTTTCTTAGAAGGTTCCAGGATGTTTTGCGAAAAGGGTCTCGTTCCAATGTCCGGGAGTCTCTAGCCACTCTGTTGGCATGGGTTTGCAACACTGGGACCGTGCGAAACTGCAATGTGTGGCGGGTCTGGGAGCCCAAACGCAATGCAGGTCAAGGCAGGAAGAGGGTAGGCACATTGGGGGGAGAGGACCTATGCCCTTTTACATGTATATGCACAGATGTACACACACACACACACACTCACGCTCACATGCTTGTCTATATGCCATACGAGACTATGATATATTATGTTATGTTATGTTTTACCATGGTACCATATTCTTGACAATACTCTGTTGTTCTGTCTTATGCCATAGCACATGGCATTGTGTTGTTGTGCTGCAATATAAAACTTTCTATCATACCTTTTCTTTATCATGTTACATGTCTTTATGTCATACTGTGTTATGTTATGATGTGCTGCCGCGTGCGGGCGTCGGAGAGGGTTGGACATACATGATATCATTTCATGTCATCTTATATTATACCATGTTTTGTCAATATGATATTGTGTCATATCATGCCATATGATACCCTACCTCGTCATATTACATTGTATTCTGTTGTACTATACTATACTATACTATACTATACTATACTATACTATACCATACTATACTGTACTCTGCCATACTTTACTGTACCATACCAGGCCATATCATACCTTGCTATACTAGGCTACACTACACAGACACGTTTCTGTACTGAACGTCACTACACTACACTATATTTTACTGTACTGTACTATGCTATACTATACTATGCTGTACTGTACTCGGCTATATTATACTTATATGTCTATATATATATATGTATACAGATAGCAAAGACAAAAATTCAAGATATCAAGATAGGTAGGAGCATACATATCAACGGCATGTACGTGCGCATGTAGATGTGAGGCTTGAGAGGATTTAGCGCTTTGGAGGGGCTGGGGTTTCGGGTGTCTTGCTCCATTGATTCATGGCCTGACCGTGCTCTGGATTCGTGCTCTGGGCTGACATTGTGTTTGCACATGGAGTTCCGAAATTGTTCTTCATGGTCTGGTTTGGTGCCCGGCTTAGCCTACTTCAATGTCCATGGCATTTTCGGACCCAGTACCTTGGCTTCAAAAAATGTCTCGGCTGAACCTTCGATTCTGAAGCCCAAAGCTTAAATTTACTGGAACGTGCCTTCACACATCTTAACCCCCTGCTTAGTGACTCGCTCGGCAATGGAGGCACAAGGAAACCCAAAGCTCCCCACCCGGAAGTCCCTCAGTCAGAGGCTCGAGACCGCCCGCCGCGAGATGCAGGACTCCGTTGAACCCCTAGCCCTGTTGAGTCGAAACCCTCCATGCTCTAAACTGCCCCCAAACTGTCGGATGGACCTTGCTTTTGTTTTCATGTGTGTTGCAACGGGCTTTGTTGCGTCGAGCTCTGGTTGAAGACCAGGAACGCGGGACCCCGGCAGCTCCCTTAGGCATCCGATCCCACCCCAGTGGCCCAGAAGGTTCAATAAGTTTAGGCCAAGTTCCCTTAGACGTCAGGGGGTGGGGTGAACGTGTGGGGTGGCCTTCACGGACAGCGAGGCACCCGACGCCTCTTTGTTGTGGAACTCGCGCTGCCAGAGCAATGTCGCAGCATACCCTGACCCGACAACCTAGACCGAGGCCTCTAAGCCGGAAATAGGTAGTATTCCAAACCCTAAACCCCAAACCCTTGAACTTCAAAACGTCAGAAAAAGTAGGACGAAAAGCAACATTAAAAAAGGAGTATGGCTCCTTCCAGTGGGATTCCACGATCCTCTCCGTGGACGGCGATGTCGACGGCGCGGTGCGCGAGCTGCTTCGAGTGGCTACGAAGCTGGCCTGGCCCTTGGCATTTTGGGAGAATAACAAGAAAAGAGCATCAAAGGACCCATCGCCGCAAGTCATGGTGATCATGATACCGACACGGTATAGCAATGGTGGCAGCAGTATTTTGTCTCGCATGCTGCAACAGTTTGGAGTGAAGAAACGCTAAGATGCGAATGTGCCTGCAGCAGGCTCTTGTGGTGGCGGTTTCTGTAAGAGGGCCTGACCCAGAGCATGGCCAGACAGGAAAAGCACATGACATGCTCTAGCAATACATGGTAACCGAAATTGCCCGAAGCAGTATAAGAGTAGCAGCAGCAGTAATGCAAAAATGGAATGTTTGGTTCTGGTAACATCCACACAGCGGAGGGGTGTCTTTCTGTTTGGATTTTGTGCCTGTGGGCATTGTGTTCTTCGGCTTTGTTGGGGTGGGGCTCTCGCCTTCCTGGTTTCCTGGCTTGGCAGCTTCCTGGGATTCTTGACTTCTTTTCCTGGCTTCTCGGCTTGCTGGCTGATCGGCTTCTTGGCTTTTCGGCTTCTTGGCTTCTCGTTTTTGTCTTTCGATTCCGCGGCTTCCTGCATTCTTGGCTTGTCCTTTGGCTTTCCTTTATTTGGTTTCTTGGCTTCGTGGCTCGCTGGCTTCGCGGCTTCTCGGCTTCTTGGCTTCGTGGCTGGCGGACTTCGTGGCTGGCTGTCTTCGTGCAATCCTAGATGGGTTTCTTCTTCGCTTGTGTATGCTCCCTTCATTGAATATCGCTGTTGCTGTTATTGTCATTGTTTCTGCTAGTTCCACTGCTACTACTAGTGACAAGTGCTGTTGTCACCTTTAGAAATGGTATTATTCAGTACTGCTCCGCTCTTATGGCTGCTCCTACTCGCACTCCCACTCCCACTCCCATTCCTACTGTTTCTATTACGATTTTTAATTGCTACTAAGGACGACAACGACTACTACAAAAACACTACTACTACTACTACTACTACTACTACGACGACGACGACGACGACGACGACGACTCCTTATGTGAGCTCATGTGTTTTTTTCACGGTTATACACGCTCTTTTCTTATCCTCATGTGTGTGTGTATATATATATACTGATATATATATATATATATACATGCATGTATGTGTTCATATGTCTTGAAACTGATTGATCTTCCATGTGCACTATATATATATATGTACATATACGCATACAATATATGCATGCTATTTACATGCTACACATATATACTACACACGTTTATCTGTATTATCAATATGGGTAGGTATATCTATTTGTTAATTTGCACGATGTATGCACTATATGGTGGTTGTTTACACTGTCACATACATATATACGCATACACAACAGAGACACTATGATCTGTGTATGTGTATACACTGAACCCTAGTATGTGTGCAGAACCACAGCAGTACAACAAGTGGTGGAGTACATGCTCGCGCACGGGCAATGAGAGCAGTCTCGATGCATGCCGAGTTTGTATGTTCAATCCACCCGTGAGGCCAATTCAGTTCAATAGGCCTATTGATTTCAATAGGGTCTGTCGGATTGAAGATTGAAGATCTCACAGAAAACCTTTGCAGGGCATCTTCAACCTTCAATCCGACAGCCCTCTTGAATTCAAAAGGCGTATTGAATTCAATTGGCCTCATGGGTGGATTGAACTTGAAAACTCGGTATGTCTCGTGATTGATCTCATTGCCCTGAACACATGCGCAAGCATGTACTCCAGCATCTGTTATGTTGTTGTAGTTCTGCACTAAGGTTTTCTCGAATATGGGATACCCACGTAAGGCTGTGAGGTATTAGAAATCAATACCACTGGAAAGTACGTTTTTTAGGGAAATGCGTAATACACGGTCACATACGAGAGAAGCCGGCAAAACTTAGCGCAAGGTGTTTGAGTACAGTAATATTTTTTGGGCTACGGGAAATACAGGGCTTCTGCGCCTAACTAATATATGTACCGTTATTTCTCAACCATGTAGCAACAGCCGCAGCAACGACGACATCAAGACTGCAATAATATTGCATAGTTGACTACGTATACACAAGCACGATCTTGTGCATGTGAGTCAGATACAAATGGATATCAAGTATCAAGTACACAGTGTGGTACAGTGTCGCCACTTACACAGACCAATGCTTTAAAGGCTTTTGTACCATGGGTCCCCATAGTAATCTCGTGTGTTGCCGCCTCGACGTGGAATGGGCACAGCGTTGCCACCAGCACAAAGAGCGGGAGAAGGAAGCGGTAATGGAGCTCGAAAGTCTTGAACCCCTGACGTCCATCCTTGTCGGCGAGGACAACTTCACAACCGACAACGCCTTGCACAAGATGACAACAGCAAAGTTTCAGGAACTTGCTGCAAAGCTCGGGCAGGAAGCTTTAGACAAGATGTATGACGACTGGGTAACGAATCTGAATGGGTTGACACCGGCTTCGTTTATGCAGATCGTGGCCGCCTTGGCTGTGGAGCAGGGTCAGCAAAGTCTGAATATGTTCATGGAGAGTTTGAGCATGGATCTTAGCCTATTCGGAGCCAATCGTCGTGTGCGGAACCTCCCAAAAGCCGCAAGACTGGGGGTTGGCTCGCCACTGGAAGAATGGGATCGGTCGAAGCCTTGGGATTGGCTAGGCAACAGTCTTGGCAGCTTCCGCGTCCTCTTCTCGCAAGGCAAGCAGATGCATTTGCGCAAATTGACTAAAGATCTCGGAGGTCATGCAACGTCCGGCAGCTGCGGGCCTGTCGTCTGGGATGCCGGCCAGGGCCTTTCCCGGATAAGCTACAGTATCACCCCGGCAGTGCAGCTCTTAAGGCCCAGTGACCGCGAGCTGAGCCTGATGCTCAAGGTGCTCGTTGACGCCGGGCGAGAGAGCCGGTGCTTCACAACCGTTGTCTCCAAGGCTCTTCTCGATGAGGCACTGAGAAGGACTTCACTGGCACGGGCTGTAGATTGGTTGGTAGACATGTTGTACCTTGTCATCCTGCTGTTATTGGCCATTGCCGTCAACACCCGCCACAAGCCCGCCAAGTCAGTGCAAGTGTGCTTCTTCTGCGTCAGCCTGTGGGTTGCCTTCTCACTCTTGTGTAAACTCTACGGTGGGCTTCGGCTATTCTGGTCCCAATGCTGGCCCTGCAGGGGTTTTCTTGCTGGCGTGGTTAAGCATGCGACGCTCTGGAACTTGGTCATGTCCTCGTCCGAGGTGTTCTCCACCTACTTCGCGTTTCGCTTCTGCATCTACGTGGTCTACGATGTGGGTGAGGGTGCCGAGGTTCCCCAGTAGTAGCCTTTTGCACTTTTTCTTTCGGGTTCATTATCAAAATTTACAGCAAAGAGTAGCAAAAAAGGATACGCTTTGATTAAAGGGCTGCTGGGGAGCCTAGGTGCCTGGACACTTTTCCGCAAGCATCCCGGTTTCCTCTCCTTCCTGGTTTTGGTCCGGTGGACGCAGCTGGGCATCGGCCTACTGCAGGTCGTGCGACTGCAGTTTAGGGTTTAGGTTCGGGTTCAAGAGGTCTTAGGGCTTAGGGTTTAGGGTTCAGGGTCTAGGGTTGAAATTAGGATTTAGGGTTCAGGGGGTTTAGGGGTTTGGGGGTTATAGGGTTTATAGGGATTAGGGCATCGGCCCTGCTGCAGGTCGAGCTTCTGGGCCGCTATGTCGTGCCGGTGGTTCACGCCATTTCGAGGCCCGAGTCGCTATCCTTCTTGTTTTTTCTCTTCATCATCGTGCTTGGCTCCTTTCATGCCTACTACGTCTTCCCTATCACGGAGAACACCGGCAGCTTAACGCATGTCCTGAACACTTTCTTGAAGATCTTCCGGCTGGAAATTCTTGGGGATTTCAGCCTCAGCGAGTTAGAGGGTCTCGGTGACCAGCTTCATGGATCTTTCTCTTCGAACCAGACTTTTCATGGTGAGATGGCCGAAGAAGCTTACGACAAGGACTTCCACAGGAGCTTGCGTGCCGAGTTCGTCGCATTGAGCCTCGCAGTGAACGTTGTGTTCCTGAACGTCTACATCGGCCTGCTGGGCGAAATCTACAGCAAGTCGGTGGAGCGGAAGACCCAGTTGTACCATCATTACTTGGCATCCTACGCATACCGAAACCTCTCTCGGGCGCCGTGGCGCCCGGTCCAACCATGTAAGCAGGCAAGCGGCAACGAGCTTAGCAACGACGCCGAAATCGTTTGGGTGGCCAACTTGGTCGAGGAACCGGAGGAAAAGCCAGGCTCCTGACCCGAAGTTTCCAAGCTAATTTTCTGGAACGCGGAGCCGTTCCTGAACAGCCCTAAGTTCTCGACTTTCATGGTTAGATTAAGGAAGTCTTTGGTTTCTTGGCTGTTGCCGGAAGTGCCCACATGCCTGGCTTAGGGCTCTTAATCCCTAAGCCATGTGTGTCACCGGCTGCAAAGCACAGCTGGGCTTAGGTTTCCGTTTCAGCTGAGCTTTTCTTCGGTGAGTTTTCATCCAGCGTCTTGGGACTTGGGGAGCCAGGGTTGTCGTGTCAGAACAGGAACGTTTTTGGGTTGGCTTAAGGCGGGTTTTGGTTGGGTGATGTTATACCTGGGGCTACATACACACATACATACGTACCTACCTACCTACCTACCTACCTGCCTGCCTGCCTGCCTGCCTGCCTCCATACATACATACATACATACATACATACATACATATATATATATATACACAAATACATACATATACACACATATATATATACATATATATATATATACATACATACATATATATATATATATATGTATATAAATATGCAGACACACACACACACATATATATATATACATATATATATATATCTATATATATATATATGTATAACTTCTTTTTTGAGCGTTAAGGCTCCTTTGGTCCTAGAGTTGATTTGGCCATAGAAGCCTTTTAGAGATTCCTAGGACCCTAAGTAACATCACCGTTGGACGACTGTTGAGGCCAGCCTTGCCTCGACTAGAAACCATCCACATCTTCCGGACATTCCATTACGAAAGGGTCCTTACTTGTATCACTCTGATATCATACTCCTTACAACGTCACCGGAGTTCCTGAGCAGAGAATGTGTTGTTTAGCAGGGAATCCAAAAGTTTTCCCGAGAATGGTTAGCCAGCCGTTCCGCCAAGAGTCATAACTGGGTTCTGCCGGACTCGGGAGGATGAATCCATCACCGTCGAAATTCAAGGATCCGACCCGGATCCTACTCGCAGGTGAGTTAGTTTGGCCGGTGACTCGGCAGAGTTGAGGGCTCTTCAAAATGTGGCTCACAGCCATAGGCTGTGGCACTGCATGGCTGGTCGATGGACCTCGACACTGCCGTCACCTGGGCCCTGGGGAGCGCCCCCATGTACTCCAGCTTCTCTCTCTCTCTGAGTCCAGTAGGTATGTGGGCATGATTGAAGCCCTAAAGAAGGCCCTAAAACCCTAAGCCCCCATTCTGGTCTAAGAGAGAAGCAGGGAGCAGGGACGACGAGCCTCACAAACAAGCGTGTGACAAACCAAGCTCTGTGCTCATGCTCGCTCAGGGCTCATGCTTCATAAAGGGGTCGGAATGGTCACTAATCGCATTCCCTTATAGTCCCCACTATAGCTACAGTCACTAATCGCATTCCCTTATAGTCCCCACTGTAGCTAAAGTATATAATCCACCAAATCCCTGTTCTAATTATTAAGGCTTCTATAGCCTACTTGCGCACGAAGAGGCTTGAACTTCCATTGCTCATTCCTGACCCTGAAGCCCTAATCGTTTCTGTAAGCCCTTCAACTCCAAACTTTGTACACCGGGGAACCGAGGAAGAAAGCAAGCAAAATAAGCAAAAAGAAGCAAACGCAACAGAAAAACCCTAAGCCCCCAAACTTTGTATCTCTCTATTGCCTGTAGAGTCAGCTGAACCTGTGATATCGAGCTCCACAGCCCCGGAAAATGTTAGTGGCTAGCCGACTCCGTGTTGCACGAGGCAAGAACATCGACTGTACTTTGGCATGGGTTTCGCCTCCTACCGAACCAGCACCAAGAACCTCACCTGGCATGTCCGCGAGTCAGCGCCCAAACCCACCACTTTAACCGTCAACCCTCAACCCCAAAGTGTGTGAGTCGAAACCCAAAATCTTTAAGCCCTCAACCCTACACCCTACTAAAACCCTAAGCCCTCAACTCCAGCCCCCGAAGCCTGACGAGGTCGGCCAAAGCGAGGCTGCCTTAGCTGAGGACGACGAGCCAGTAGAGTCTCCAGATCCTGAGGTCAAGAGCCCAGGCGCCAGAGGGCATCGGTGGTTTGTCTCTTGTGCTTCTTATGAACTTCTTACGAGTCTGATGTACATCTCAAGCCCTCCTACTACGACTGCGACGACGACGACGACGACTACTACTACTACTACTGCTACTACTACTGCGACTGCTACTGCGACTGCTACTGCTACTTCTACCACTACTTCTTTTATTACTAGCACCACTACCACCACCAGCACCATTATGCTATTCGGGTTAAACCCATTGTTATTGTTCCTGTTCTTGTTTTTCTCATTATGGGTCTGAGGTAGGGTGTTTGGGTTGTAAGGCAAAAAGAGCTCCACTTCCTCTCCAACCAGCGGAATCCGAGAAAAGTGAACAGCTTCCCGTGGGATGCGAAGTTGTGGGTCTGTAAACTTGAGGCGCTGCTACGAGTCCGTCCCAAAGACATAATTCTAGTTTGTTGCATGGCCTTAAACTTAAGGGCGCTCCGGCTCCGCGTTCAATAACGCGGAGGTTTGACCATCCAAGGCTCCCCGACCGGAAGTCTTACATGGCCCTTGAGGCCATGAAGCCTAGAAGCTCAAAGACGATGCTTCTTTAATATGGAGGCTTTGAATGGTTAATAATGGTTAGTAAGTAGGCGTGCCGGTGCACTCCGAATCAGAATAACCTCTCCGTGTAGACCATCAGCACCTAGCTCCATGTGTTGAGGACTTTATTTGCCTGAGGATGAACAGGGTGTCGCAATACTAGCCTAGCCCTAAACCCTAAACCTAAACCCTAAACCCTGAAACCCTAAACCCTGAAACCCTAAACCGCAGCCCTGAAAGCTGACCCAAAGTCGCATCCAATCCCCAGAGCAGGTGCGCAGCCGAAGAGCGTCTTCGGGGAGTTTAGCGGCCTCGCCAGGACGGCGCAGAGGGCTTTGTTGCGTCTTTGGGGTTCCGGAGCGGCCCTGGGAAGTCTTCCCCCGTTTAAACTAGTATTAGTACTAGTACAAGTATTAGTATTAGTATGAGGTGTAAATGTTAGTATTAGTATTTGTGTTAATATTAGTATTAGTATTAGTACTAGTATTCGCATTAGTAATAGTATTGAAATGATGGCCTTCGCTTCAAGCATCGTGGGGATACCTTGGCTTGATGAGCCTTGCTGTCCTCTTCCTTGGCCTCTGCGCCCGAGTGATTGTGCATTCTGGCTACGACGATTGGGTTTTTGCTGTTTTCCGCTTCGCCGACTCGTGGATGTTGATTCTGCAGAGTCGGCCTCCTTACACTGTAGATTATATGCTACATACTGTACAAGGTATACGGTATAGTCTTGAAATGCGCAGACTTTAACCTGTATACATTTACATAATCTCTATCTTCTGTCCGATTGCTTTCTGCTGGCCCCTGCCTCCGTCCCTTCCCTTTGTAGCGCCTTTCTGCCTTTGTCGGCTCTCCTTTTCGGTGGCTCCCGAAGCCTCCTCTTCCTTCGACATTGGTTCAAGCAGGTTTCTGTCCAGGTTCTGGGGTTTCCTCCCCTTTGATTGTCCTCCCTCCCTGCAATACGACATGGTCCGTGCTCTTCCATGAAAACTTCCGCGAAAGGCGGAGGGGTTGGCAAAGCATGACACCCCAAGCCTTAAACCCTAAGCCCCAAACCCGAAATCCTAAACCCCGAGCCCCAAGCCGGCCATTTTTCCTCATTCCCCGTGCAAGAGTGGTTCTAACTGCAAGGGCTCAAAAGAGGGCTCCTATTTTTTTTGGCCCCCTCCATGTTTAAATTAACCCCCATTTCCCCCCTCCCCCCGGCCCTCGCCATTTCCTTTCAGCTCCCGGACCTATGCTGTTTGGCTAATTTGAACCAAAAAACAGGGGGGGGACACTAGCACATGGTTGGGGGCCAACAAAAAACACTTTTCCCAACTCCAAGCCTCGAGCCCCAAAGCTCCACCAGGACCTTTGGGGACGTCAACTTGGCGCTGGGGCAGCAAATCTTTAAACTCCACCGCTACACTACCCGGAATCCTCGGCCCAACCCTGATCCCAAGCGACACCACTCAGCTCGCCCTCGACAGCCGAAAGCCGAAACCCGGAGGATGCTCGGCGACTCCTGCGTGGACTTGGGCCAGGGCTTCCCCAACTACGATCCACCCGACTTTGTGGTGCAGGTTTCCGGGAGGGGGTGGAGGCTTGGGGCTTGCTGAGGGGTTTCAGGTTTAGGGTTGCAAGGGCTGTGGGGGTGGTGTTTCGGATTGGTGGTGCTTCCGAAACCAGTGAAGATGCAGGTAGGTCCAGGTAGGTGATGATCAACGGGTTTCCACCTGCGGATTCAGGGGATGTCGGGGTCCTTGAGCTCAAGATTTTCTGTTTGTGGAGTGGCATTGCACTTCCTGCTTGAAACCTTCTTGGCAGAAAAATCAGAATGCTAACGTTGACGCAGCTGCGGCTGATGGTTGTGGCGTTGCTTGTCTTGTCGCAGTGAGCCACCTGTTGCAAAGTTCGGGAGAAATGTTCCGTTTCCCGAGCGCATGAACTTGCTGGATATCTCGTGCGGGGTTGAGGCTTCCGGTGGCTTTTTGGGAGCCCAGGGTCTGAGGCCTCCACAATGCTTCACAACCACACACGAGGCTCTTCGCGACGAGCTGGATGGCACGGGCAAGGGCAAGGTCCGCACACGCCACCAGTACACCAGGCGCCTGGAACGGGGAACCTGTGTTTGGGGAGTCCGGGCTTTTGGGCCCCTTTTTAGGAAGATGTCTCTGTGCGTTAGGGTCGTTCCAAGAAAAGGCCTACATGCTGCTAGTAGCTGTTAGAGGCAGTAGGGGCATCTCCTTTCTCACCGGAGGTGCTGTTGACTTGGGCAGGAGTCACGATAGACAGTTGCAGCCCTTGCAGACCTCTTCGCAGCAGAGAGCCGGAGCAGTGGCCCTCAAAGCCTTTAATCCGCGTGCCTGAATTCGGCTCTGAATCTAAACCCAAGGGCTGTGAGGAACGGGTATGCCCCTTAACCCTAGCCTCGCCTGCATTGCTCGACCCAAGATCCGTGTCACTTGACTTGTCGAACCCAGAGCCAGGCTCGTTCCAAGTCCTAGCTCGAAGCCTAAAGCTCCGAGTTGCATTTGGTTGGCACGAGACCCGAAAACTAACTCACCCTCATCATCCCTGTAGTTTTGGGGCAGAAGCCGCTTGAACAAACAACCTCCAAGCGCCGCTAGGCTTCACGTAGAAATTCCGAATTGCGCACACTTCGATGGGCCCCTGGGTGCAGGACGGCAGGGCACGTGCCTCTGGTGGAGGCTTGGGGAGCCTGAGGTTTTTCAGGAAGGGGGCTGTGGGGTCACTGCTTTCTGGAGCTTCTTCAGCCTTACGGCCCCAAGCCGGTACGCGTATGAAGAGCAGTTCATCATGCTAGGCCAGAATTTGGAACAGCCCTGATGTGTTTTTGGGGCCAATTCGGATCGAGGGTGGGGGCAGGGTCTGAAATCCCGAAGCCCGAAACCCTGAACCTTAGCCTTAAACCCTAAACCCTATACCCGAAACCCCTATTCCCTAAACCCCAAACCCGAAACTCTAAACCCAGTCTTTTCACCTCTGATCTCGCGAACCGGCGGAAAGGAAGCCCCCAGCTCGAACCATCGAATACCACCTGCTTCAAGCAACTCAGAAACATGAAATGGTAATAACAATAACAAAAAATAGGAATGATAATAAAAATAACAATAACAACAACAATATTAATAATAGTAATAGTAATAGTAATAGTAATAGTAATAGTAATAGTAATAGTAATAGTAATAGTAATAGTAATAGTAATAGTAATAGTAATAGTAATAGTAATAATAATAATAACAGTATAAAGTGAATATGCTACATGCAACCGTGAACCCTAGAAGCCTAAAACAAGCTTAAGAGCCACAAGCCCTCCCAGCATACTGGCCTCACTAAGCCAAAAATCCTCAGCCCAAGCCGCAAAACCCCGAAGGTTGCACCGGAGGGTGCCAGTACACGTTCAAAAGACCCTTATGAAGCCGCAAAAAAAAACAGCTATGAACCTGTATAAAGTCAAGACCTTCTCAAAGCCCTGAGGCCTCTAAAACCCCCTAAGGCATTAGAGGAATCCTGAAAAATCTGGTCCTGGGTAGCTTAAGTGTTTGCTGGGACAGTGGCCGGATGTGGGATGTTGCAAGTACGCCAAAGAAGCCCCCCTTGTGAGCATAGTCCTCAGCCATGCGAGAGGGAGCAAAAAACCCTAAACCCTAAATCCCACCCCTAAACCCTAAACCCTAAACCTTAAACCCTGAACCTAAACCCTAAAGAAAAAAATCCCACCCCCAACAAATGCAGGTCTTGGCTGAGCGGTACAGCGGCCACCTCGGGCGGCCGCTGGATGCCCTCAAGGAGGTGGCTTTGGGTTCCATCAAGGGAGGGGGTCGGGAAAGAAGGGTACTCTTAAGGGTTTAGGGTTTAGGGTTATTGTCAAAATTTAAGGGGGCTCTGCACCATAGGGAGACTCGGGCAGCCGAACGATCCCTGCCCCGAAGGAAGCCCATTTTCCTTGTCGGAGCATTCTTGGAAGCGTTTCACCTCATCCGACTACGAAACCAACGACCGCGCCTGGCTTGTCCGAGTGTGAGCGCCGAAACCCTGACGGCCATGCGCACAGATTTTCGAGCCGCAGCCTTTAAAGCCACGACACACCTATGGCCCTAGACCGGGGCTCTCCGCAACTTCGGGATGTAGTCATATCTGGCGTTTGTATCCGGATCTGAAGCCCTGCATCTTAATCTGTCATGATGTGATATTCTTCAATATGATATGCTGTTATCCAATGTATAGCAGAATATAACTAGCCGACATGTAAATTCCTAGCCCAACTGGTCGCCGAGAGCTGGTAGGTCGCTGTGACGGTGGGTGCCACGAATGCTCTTTTTCTCGCGATGCAGGTGCGCAAGCGACCATGCAGGGTTTAGGGTATAGGGCACAGGGCTTAGGGTTTAGGGTATAGGGATGCGAGATAGTAGTGATTAGAGCCAGTGGCTTGGTTGGTGTGGGAACAGAAAGAGATGTTGTGTCTATGGTGATGACGGCTGAGATGGTGAGGTCATACTGGGCTCCAGTGCTCTGTCTGCATTTCCTTCCCCTGTGCTGTCCTTACCGTGGTTTCTGCTCTTCGTCTTCTTTGTCTTCCTCTTCTGGGTGCTCCATAAACCATGGAGGACAAGTCAATGTTGCTTTTGCGAGGGAAGTGTCCGATAGAACTTCTAAGCCACGCAGGGAGCGCTCTCAGGGGTTAAGATGGTGGCGCTCAGGGTTGACAGGATTTCACCAGGGCTGTTGAGCTTTAAGCACAAAGTCCGAAACCTAAAACCCAAAATCGCATGGCCTGGATTCTCCGAGCGTGGGCGTCGAAATCCCAAACCTTAAGCCCTAAACCAACAAAACCTCACAGCCCTTAAATGAAGCGAGAGCAACCTCCACGTCATCCTCGTTCTTGTAGAACTTGAAGGATTACATGGCTGTTTCCATAAAGGTATATAGAGCTCCTTACGAATATTGCGGGCGGAACATTGGGTGTTACAGTCCGGGTACTAGCAACAACACTGTAACCCAACACCCCAAAACCCCTCAACCCTTATTCCCCAAACCCGCAACCCTAATTCTGTATCAAACCCTAACCCTAAACCCTTTTGCAACCCCCCTAAACCCTAAACCCTAAACCCTAAACTAAACCCACCGAAAGCCACCGAAGTGGCGAGGCGGCCTTGTCGCGGTCTCCCGAAGCGAGAGAGCGCCTAGCCTCTCTTCAGGGCTGCCTTAGAGTGCTTACAGGGGCTTCGAGAGGGTTCTGCAAGACTCTACAAGGGCCTTATGCTGCAGGATTTGGTGGCTTTTGTTGCGCTCTCTTGGAATTAGGCATTCCTTTCTGTTCTGAAACCCGCCTTTCGACGATTCTCGGGTTTTTGATGCATCGGCTTGTCCCATGTCGTACGAGTGTACCGGATTTGGTGGGTATAGGGTTTCTGGATATGCGGCTGGTGGAGGTTTAGGGGTCAGGGTTCTTGAATGGGTTTGAGGTCTGAAATTGGTGTCTTGCCCGGTGGTTTGGCCCCTAAGCCTGCGTCGCAAGTTTAAGCTATCCTTTCGGACGCCAACGTAACCTGGCAGCCAGTACAGCCAGAAGCATGCAGAAGCGTTTGAAGTGTTTCTGCCGGCCCTGTACGAGCGCTTCGGGTTTGGTTTTCTGGCTTCAGTCTTCTATGCCAAGTCTCTCCTCTCTGCTTAGCCCTTCTCTTTGTCTTCGTTGGCTCTGAGCTGTCGTTTTTTAATCTCGAAAAGCCGGAAAACTATAGAGCCTCACACACGGAAGTTTTGGAGCGTTTACTGGGCCCTAGTCCATAGCCCTGAAATCATAGCAGCGCTTGCTGCCACTCGTGATTGATGGCAGCGGTAGTGGTGATAGTCCAGACAAGGATTCCTCGGCAGACATGCCAACCTCATCCCTGGCTCAAGTGGTTTTTATACTTTTTTGTCCACTGCGAGACAGAAAGGCGAATGCCGAAAGCCCGGCCTGCCACGGTGTGGGACATTTTGCCTTAAGCTCTCACATCCCTACATAGGCCCTGTAGCCTTGAAAGCCTCAACCCTAAACCCCGAACCCTCAGGACAAAATCTCCTGACCCCTACCAGCCTCGCGCTCCGAGGATCGTCGCCTTGGAGCCTTTCTTCGAGCTCTATCGGTCTCAGGCACCATGATAATATGCCAAAATAGCGTGGAAGAAAGGAGAAAGCAGTCGAACATAGTAGAATACAGCGTAGGATAGTAGAAAGCACCGAAACTACTCTAGTTCATAAGGCCCCATTCTTTTAGATGGATGTTACAGTATGATATGGTTATGGGTTTCCCAGTCTGCATGGCACCCACAAAGGCGTCCGTGTTTTGGACTCAGTTTACGGCTTTAGTGGTTTGATTTCCAGCTTCTTGAAAACTCGGGCAACACTCTGGCAGGGTTTCAAAGGGACCGCAGCCGGCAAACATTATGACAGCAATGTCTCACGGCGACTGGTGTCATTGCTGTTGCTACCAACCTACCAGCGCTGAGAAAGATGCTGCTATTACTGCAGCTGCTACTACGGTACCTTAAAAGTGCCCCGTCTCGGTGCTCAGTAACCTCTACAACCCTAAACCCCTAAGCCTTATACCCTGAACCCTATACCCCCCAAGCCTTATACCCTGAACCCTTAACCCCTAAGCCTTAAACCCTAAACCCTAAAGCCCTAAGCCCCAAAAACCCCAAACCCTAAACTCAAACCCCTGAACCCCACCGTCTCCCTGCGAGGCGCACGGCTTGGGAGCCGACTTCCGCAGCGTTCCGCTGCGCTTCGACGAGGCTCTGGGGGCCCTGGGTGGGGTTCCTGAGGCAACGTAGGGAGGGTGTTGGGAAACATGGGTTAGGGTTTAGGGTTTGGGTTTTAGGGGTTAGGGTTTTGGGAAATATATAGAAAAGTCTTTCTGTTTAAGTCTTGAGTTCTGCAGCAACCACAGCTTCTCACATCAGCTTACACACCTGTGTGTCACTTTGCGTGTAGCTCGATGATGCGTTTGGGAATCTGCGGGTCTGTGCGAGAAGGAGAGTATTCTGAAACTTCCGCGAGCTTGTAGGCTGTCACGAGGGCTTAAAAATGAAGTCATGTTATTCCCTGACATGTCCCTACATACGGTAGCAATCCTATGCCACAAAACCCTATTCGAACAGCTGAGGCTCTTTCTTAGGGTTTGAGGCCTAAGCCTCACACCCTAGAGACGCAGTTCAAGGGTCCTAGCAAGTTCGAAGTCGTGGAGAGGAAGTGCCACGCGTCCACAAACCAATCAAAGAAGCACGCATTTTTCGACGCGAGCAGAAGGGGACGCACAGAAAGCTGCCGAAGCACAAGCACGGGCAAAAAAGCGCAACAAGCGGTCCAGGCCAAGCACTCCTTCGAGCTGGATATCGAGGTGGGATACGCCTGGGGAGGGGAGTGAGGGTGAAGGGGACGCAGGCTCTTGGGTGTAGCCTTGAGCCCGTTTAAGAGGGGTTTTGTTGTTGTGATGATGGATGAATTGGTTCAGGGGTTGAATCTTGAAATCATAAGAGAAGGCCCGGTTTAAGGTAAGTAAGATAGCGGACTTGGTCGCCAAGCTTCGCAGAGGTGGCAGAACAACAAGGTCTTAGGTTTCAGGATTCGCAGAACCCTTCTATTTCAGAGTTCTTATGCCACTCGCGGCGCCAAGTTCTTAAGGTGAGCTGGACGAAATTAGAAAGCTCAAGCGGCCAGAGATCTACTTCAAAATGTGGGCTTCGTCAGCAGTAATTTCAGCCAGTTTCCAAGCTAACGGCCTGTCCTCAGGAGTCTCTACTTCATCCTAGACTGCATCCCGGCTACACCCGAACGAAACCCTGTCGTAGATGGGGCGAGAGTCCAGCAGCTACGAGTTCTCAGCCAAACGCCCCGGCCACTACCTGCTCGTAGTATAGCACTTCCACCAAACCCTGACAAAGCCCTTATAGGGCACCCCTTAGCAGTCCTAGTTCAGAACCTCCACAAAGCTCTGCCCTTATAAGGAAACCCTTAACAATCCTAGTCGAAACTCTGACAAAGCCCTTATAAAGAGCCCCTTAGCAGTCCCAGTTTAGAACCTTTACGAAGCTCTGACAGCCCTTATAGGGAACCCCTTAACAATCCTGGTATAGAACCCCTACAAATCTCTGACAAAGCCTTGATACTCTGACAAACTCCTTATAACGAGACCCTTAGTAGTCCTAGTATAGAACTCTACGATACTCTGACCCTTAGAACCTCCACAAAACTCTGACAAAGCCCTCATGAGGAAGCCCTTAGCGATCCTAGTATCTTCACACAGCTTTCAAAGGACCCCTTAACAAATCCCAATCGACAAGGCCCTGGCATCGTCGTTGGGCCCGCAGACAGCGGCCTTGATCGTCAACACGCCGCCTGGGGCCTGGCTGTTGCTGAGATGTGACTTTGGGGTTGCAGGGGCGTTACTACAGGGGTTGCTATGAGGGTGCTGCTACAAGGGTTTGGGCATGAGGGTTTTCGCGGTTTAGAGTATGGGCTTTGGGTTCAGGGTCCCAAGTACTTGGCAGGCACTTCAGAGAGACCTCGTTCGAAAAGGGTCACGATATTAGATGTTTTAGCCCAGTAAGAAGAGGGTATGCGTGCTGAGTTATGAGGGTTCAGGGTTTGGGTGTGAGCTCTCGGTTTTGAGGCTCTAAGGCTCTGACAGGCGCCTCCGTGCGCGGCTTGCTGCACCCTAGACCCTAAAACCCCATATCACCTAAATCCCCCTTGAATTCTATAACGCGAACCTCAAGCTCATGAACCCTATCCCCTCAATCCCACCCTAAACCCCCAAAATAAGGCTCGAGCCATTGAGCCCGCTTCCAGGCACAATCCCACCGGCAAGGCCTTCGACGAGTCCGAGATGGAGGCACCGGAAAGGTTCCAGGGCTTCAGAGCGTTTAGGGTTTAGGGGGTTTTGGGTTAAGGGCTTGGGTTTGAGAGCCTGTGGCTCCAATGAGGGGTGTAAGGGTTCCGCAGTCGTAGAGTAGGTGCTGTAACCCTTGACCGTTTTAGGGTCGGACAAGTAAGGTTCTGTAACCGGGTTGGGATGTAGGGTTAGTTTAAGGGGATCTTGATTGTGGGACAATTTGGGCGGGTTTCGAGCTTGCCATAGGTCATGCTGATTGGCTACCAGTCTTGTAGGGCCAAGTCTTCAGTGTGCTGGCTTCCGTGATCTCGAGCTCGTCTTTGCTTTCAGAGCGTGGATCTCGAGGAGTAATCGGAATGTGCCGGAACCCGCCGCAGTTTCACACCTTACCTCTTCCGGTACACGCTGGGGGCGGGGTAAACTGGTAAACCCTAAACCCAAACCCTAAGCTAATAAACCCAAAACACTAATGAGACTTGTTTTCGGACCCTGACGAGCGGTTCGGTGCTCCTGATCCAGTAGCCTTGAAACGAGTGTACACTGCTCGATGTGAGGGCACCGAAAACGCAGACTCGTTTTCCCTCAGCCCGAGGCCTTAATCCCTAAACCCTACACCCACAGATGTGGAGTCTGGCCTGCCTAGTGCGAGGGTGAGTCGAAGCCAAGTTGTCAAAAGAAGCCGAGTCGCGACAGTCCAGTGATTCACCCAAGCCCCTCAAAGCACCTTTTTGTGGTTTAGGGTTTAGCCTTGAAGGGACTTCGGATTCAGGATTTTACCGCCACTTCTCCGGGTAAAAAACGGGTTTAGCTTGTCAAAGCCTTCCTTGGACAAAGATGGTCCTAGGGCTCAGCAGACGCAGCCGGGCCGAGGATTTCCTTGCCTCATCGGCCTGCCACTCCAACCCGGCCAGGCCATCGCAGAACTGCTGCGCCAGCATCCCAACATCCTGGTGATCAGCGACGAGGCGGGTCCTATAAAGAAAAAACCACGTACCCTAAAACAAAAAGCCCTAAAACCCTAAACCCTTTGAAGGCCCTCAACGAACACTCCTCCAAACCTCCAGAAAATCGGGACTCGAGGACTGCGAAATGGCGAAGCCGGCCTAGTCTAAAAGAGCCCAAACCCGAAGCCCTAAACGCAGGAGACCCTGAATCTTAAACCCTATTGCCCGAAAACGTCGGCACCAATTTGCAAGCTGAGAGGTCTACAAGTACATGATCTTTGACCCGCCGTCAAGCGGGGTGGCGGAAGCTAAGGCACCATTGTGGGAGACAGGGCAAGACTCCTATGCACGGGATTCGTGACGTCTGTGTCCGTGCTTTGTTGAGGCTTTTGTAGATGTTTATCTAGGCTAAACTTGCATTAGTGCCCGTGTGCAGATGTCCTGCGTCCATACTGGTCCAACTGCAACACACCACGCCAAAACACTTTCCATTCTTTAAGGCCCATCGCAGAATCAACCATGCGTTTCTGTTGCATCGGTTTAGGTGTTGAAGGGTTTGCGGCACCGCCGTAGGGTTTCCTGGCTCGTAGGTATAGGATCGTCTGCGCTTTCTGTGTCAACCACGAGCCTGCAACGCCGCCCTCAACTCTTGAAAACCGCGAACAGCTCGTGATGTACTTTTGTCATGTCGGGTTACGGCTTTCGGGGCATGCGGCATCGTTTAAGGACCCAGGGATCCAGGGGCTCACTGAGAACGTGTTCAAAGCACCTTTGGGGCTTCTTGCAGCTCTTACACCCGATCAGGAATCGACCCCGAGCCCCGGGCTTTGCGGGTTTGGGGGTTATCGGTACCCTAAACCCTAAACCCTGACCCCGAAATCCGCCAAGCCTCGACCTCCAACTCGAAGTCCCGGACGATGGTTGCAGGACATGCCGGCAGGCCACATCCACTTCGCAAGGCTTCCGGACATGTGGGAAAGAACACTCACCGCGGCAGCCTTGGGGTGGCGATTTCGATCAGAGCATCACTATATGGGAGTTTCCGAAAGTAAGGGGCACCCTATTTTGGGGTGTCCTTGTAATAAGGATCCTACTATTTGGGGTGCTATATTAGGGTCCCCTATTTTCGGAAACCCCCATATGTTGCACTGTGGGGTAATCAAAACCTACATGCCCAAAAGGCTTTGAGATGGAACGTAACCCCAACACCCGAAAGTCCAAGCCCTGAACCCTAAACCCAAAAAAACACCCTAACACCCCTATAGATCCTCTTTAACTGGAACCCGATTATAGAACCCTACAGTACCCTGAAAGGAACCTTTATGGATTTGTCTGGAGCCCCCTGAGCCTCCAAGGTGAGCTCTGCGGGGAAGACCTTCGGCATCACGGGCTGGCAAATCGGTGGCTGGGATCGGATTCAGGGTTTAGGGTTTAGGGATTTAGGGGTTTAGGGCTTTAGGGGTTTGGGGTTTAGGGGTTTGGGGTTTAGGGATTTAGGGTTTAGGGGGTTAGGATTTAGGGTGGCTTAGGGTTTAGGGGTTTAGGCTAAGGGGTTTACGGTTTAGAAAGTCGTCTTTGTTTCCGCCTCGTTTCTTTGGGTAGAGATGCCTTTTACCTTGTGCGTCAGCATTGGTTTCTTCTTCGATTCTCAGTTTCATTTTTTAACGGGGCTTTCGTGGGGGTTGTGTATAGAGGTTTTTCGCCGGGATTCTCGGAGGGGCGGTTTACGAACCAGGGGCCTGCACCATTGAATCTGTTAGGCGCCGAAGCTTAAGCTCTAATTAAACCTTTGTGCAACCTGAAGCCCCGCGTCCGGGTATACCGAAGCCCAAATGGTGCCCGGGAAGAGACGATCCAGTTCCTACCCGAGGCAGTAAAGCCCAAAGAAGCGAACGAACCATGAGTATTCCAAGTGAAGCCCAACCCCGAAGTCGAATATAAGACAACCTCTACACCGCCGGTGACCCCCCCCCTCTGCAGCCACAGACGAGACAGGTTGGCTTATTGGCCCCTCCGCTTGGATGGAGCCGATCCAGCGATTTATGCCAAACCTCCAGCGCCCTGGTGTACTAGTGGCCTGAGTAGCATAGGTTCTTGGGAACAGTTGAGCATACTGCACGTTAATAAAGGGACTGTGCCTGGATAGAGCTATATGCCGCGCCTATTGCAGGCTAGTATCTAGTATGTATTCAGCCTTATATGGGTAGTTCTCCAAATTAGGGTCCCTGTCTATGTAGGTCCCCAAAACAGAACACTGATAAAAATGGACTCTATCAGGGACCCTAGTTTAGAGAACGCCATTGCCAGTTTCTGTTTGGCTTCGTTTGTTGGAGTTCAGGCTTTTTTGCTTCGGGGCTTTGAGTTGGACGTCGAGGGATTTGCGGCTTTCGGTTCAAAAGAGCATAATATAGAGGCCGGGGTAATTAGCACCAGTGTGCCTCTATAGTTGTCATGCACCAAATCCCTGGGCTCAACACCAAAACCCGGTTCTAATTGAAAAGAGACCTACCCCTTTCCCCTTCGCCCGATGGTCTTTCTCAAAGCCAACTTTGGATCATGTGAGGGTTGGGCGCTTGGCCAGTTTCACAGCAATGTGCAGCTTAAGGTCTAGGGGTTTAGGGGTTTAGGGTTCAGGGTTTAGGGGGGTTTCTGGCTAATATAAGCCCTTCTGAAATATCCCCTAAACCCTAAACCCTAAACCCTAAGCCCTAATAAGCGGTGAAGCGGAAACAGCCCGGAACCAGGGCTTTGGGCAGCGTTCCGTGTCATCCTTCAAGCGATCAGCGTCGCCCCAGAGTGGGTGGTGATAGTGGAATGATGTTGGGCTTACGGCGAGAGCATTGGGGTTGAGGATTTAGAGTTTCGCTTCCGGAATCGCGGGTTCGCAGCAGTTTGGCTCCGGGGTCAAAGTCCTGGGGGTTTAGATGACGAGGAGCAGGTGATTGCAGGAAGGAGCTTATGAAGCAGATGTTTATTGACGATACTTGTTTGAGCTTTTGAGGCTTCGGGGGATCGGGTTGAGAACTGCGGAGTCTTGGAGGCCAAGAGATTGCAGCACTCCGCAAAGAGGATGCTTTAGGAGGGTTCCTAACCTGAGGAGCAGAAAATATTGAAATCTAATTCCAGTCTAAGCCCCACGCCCCAACCTCGAATTTCTGCGCCCTCACGTTGTGAACCTCCCTAAACCCTACACCCTACACCTTCTTTGCCCGAAACCTTAGGTTCTGTGCGCCAACGCTGACACAGCGGGCCCTGTGCCGGGTTCTGCGGCAAGCTGCCGAGGTTGCCAGCAGGGGTGGAGATGTGTCTGTCGTTGCGGAATCTCAGGATTCGGTCTTGCATGTTTGGGGCTTTAGGGTTTAGGGTTGAGGGTTTAGGGTTTAGGGCGTAAGGTCATGTCAGTCATGGTCGAGTTCCAGCCGAGTTCCCTGCATAGGCGGGTGGGAGAAACACTCCCAGCAACCAAGAATAACACACCCTAAACCCTAAACCCTAAACCCTAAACCCTAAACCCTAACTAAACCAGGGTTCTGGGGTTGTGGGGGTTCAAGGTTCAGGTGTTTGTATGATTGCAGGTCGGGGTCTGGCTAGACTTGAGTCCTGTTGGGCGCGAAAGAATTTAGCGGCATATCTGATGAGGTTGAAAGAAGCCACCGCGCAAAACCGCGAGAGAAGGCAATGCACTTGCGCACGTGAGCCCTGAACCGCCATAGCTTCGTCAGTTCTTATCAGGTTTAGTCTCGAGCTGGAGCATGCCATAGTTAAAAATTACACTGTACCCTGATTTCTCGGACTCCGGGCTTTCCAAATGGATCCTCCTGTACTGAAGATGAAAAAGCCTCCCTCCGCCAGCCCTACAGCGGTGTGGGATCCTACTACGAGTGGTTGCGGCAGGAGCAGATTGGTCAGATCAGGTTCCAAAGGGTGCGAACCCCAATCTCTACACTCTAGATGCTAGATTGCTTCAACTTCGCTGGACTGGGGTTGGCAGATGTGTCACTGTTCGAGGCGGCGCGACGGGAAAACGCAAGTCGAAACAGACTGTCCATCTGAAAGGCTTGAGAAGCTCACCCGCCCGAAAGGTTAAATCTGCAAGCCGCAGAGGCAGCAAAACCTTCACCCTAAGCCCGCGAACTTAGTTCATAACATCGAATCATTCCAAGCCCCATCTGTAATCCCCAAACCCTTCATCCCAAACACCTACGCAAGCATTTAAACCACAGAAGCACTCAAACCGCAAAACCCGACAACCCTCGCTAAAGCCTTTTTGCCTTTGGGATTCTTGCTAACCTTGTAGCTGCTTGTTCAGGACGCGCCGGGAGGCGGATACACCCAAGATAGACCCTGAACGCCAAACCCTATAAACCTGCTTGGGAGCACCCTGGGTTCATCACACTTCATAAAACGCCCCCAAAACCCTAGTATGTTCTTCGCTGGGTGTACGTTTCTTTCAGGGGTTTTGTGGCAGTGTTTTAAATTTAAAATATGTTAAGGGGATGGAGGGTCTATTCAGTCGGTGAGGTCGCCGCAGGTTCAGGCCGGGCCTAAAGCAGCAGCACGCAGAAGGCACCCGAATCCTGCATCTTAGTTAAACTAGAAGCCTTCAGCCCTAGAATCCTAGTCAGAACCTCAATCGCAAGCGCTAAGCCGCACACCAGAAGCTCTCAACCCAACCCTGAACCAGTTGGTTCCGAGCGACTCTGACCGTTCCTCATGCCACGAGGACTATGCAAGGCGACGTGCTTCCATGGTGGAGGCGCTGGAGGCTGACGGACTCGTGGCTGAGACGCCCACCATGTAAACTTCACACCCCTAACCCCCAAAACTTAAAAGCGTAAGCATTCTTGAACCCTAGATTCTCGATACCGAAGCCCATGTTTGCTTCACCCTTAGCGCTTTTTGTAAGCCCTCTAAACCCTGAAACCCCGGAGGGTCGGAAGCCTTTTTTATCCCCCGCCTGTTGCTCAGTCTGCTGGCATCACCACGGCAAGGCGCGGGGCTGAGGCTGAGGGTTACAACTTGGGGCTTCCAGGAGACTTGGAGTTTCGAGCTGAAGGGGGTTTTCTAGGTTTAGGTTTAGGGGGCCCCTCGGCTCCTGGCCTCTGCATAGCCCAGGTGTAAAGGGCTTACTGCGAGGGGATAAGGAACAGGGAAAAGGGAGGTCTGAGCATTCGGTCATATGCTTTCATAATTAGACAAAAGCATACGCGAAGCAGCTACTGTAATTTCTAAGAGCCCTATATAATATTATTCGACAGGCAGCAGCAGCACTTGACTTGATTGGTCCGTGCACTAGGGTCATGCTTTCGAGCACTGTCAAGCAGGAACTCGTCTGAACCTATTTCTACTCCTACTCCTGTTACTCCGCCTACTGCTGCTGCTGCTGCTGTAGCTGCTGCTGCTACGACTACGACCACGACGACGACGACTACTACTAGTACTTCTTCTGCTGCGACCACGATTGGGACGACGACGACAATGAGGACGACTACGACGACGACCACGTACCACGCACGACTGCGACCATGGCTGTTGCTCCAACGACTTCTATTAGTACTACTACCGCCACCACCTACTGCAACTACTGTTTCCAGCGGCAGCTGCAGTATCACGTTTTTCATCAACACGGTCGTCTTCATGATGCACTTTGTAGTAGCATTTATGCTTGCTGTTGTTGTGGTTCTGCTCCATGCTGATGATGGTGCCCATGGGGCGGCTATTGCTGGTGGCAGAGCTGCTGTCGGTGGCGGTTGCTGGGTGCTAGTTGGTGGTGTCGATTGTGACGGTAGTGATGGCAGCTGCATAGAGGGCATAAGGCCCCACAGCCCTGAAGTGAAGCGCATGCTTGTCATTTCGGATCAAGCCATATATGGCCCATTTCGAGCAACCGCTGGTGCTGCTGGAGGGCAGGCACCAGCCACTCGAAGTGGGACGCGGAGCATGGGTTGCTCTCAGTCCTCCGATGAGGTCCGGAAGCATAGTGGCACGACGGAGTGTAGGAGCCGTCAGAACTTTGTAGCAGTGTTGCACTGTTTGGGTGTGCCCTGCGACGATGACTGAGCCCCCTTCGCAGGCCGTCGCGAGAGCGCAGCATCCTTCGCAGCATTCCTTCTTCGTCAAGGAGCCTGGGGTAAAGAGTGCGCTACGAGTACGAGACAAGGTTCTGATGGAGTGCACCTCGGACTCCGAATTTGGGAGGTCCAGGCCCTAGAGCCCTAGAGCCCTAGAGATGATCATGAATAGCAAGGGGGGTGCTACAGTTTTCAGGTGAAGAGCCGTCAGCTATGGCAGATTATGATTCTTGGAAGCATGACGTGGACGAGTATGACGTCAAAGCGCTGGACGACGGCAAAAGCCTGCCAGTGAATCGCACGGCTGACCAACACATTGCGATGCAGACTCGGAATGCCTTGCAGTATTTGACGGAAGACCCTGCCATGCTGAAACGCCTTGTGACGAAGCACCGGATGGCAAACGACAACATCTCTGCATGTGCTAGCCACAGCAAGACGAATCTTGGCGATTCAGCGGAAATCTTCCCATCTAGGAGCTGAGTTAGTGAAGTAGCTTTGTCACATTCGCCCGTGATCGCAGTGACCGTGGCTATTCGGTGCTTCCAGCTTCAAGTTAACGGTGCTTATCAGTACTTAGTGATGTACTTTGATGCCTGCTTACGATCCTGAACGGGGCAGGCACGAGACACAAGCCCTCTACTTTGTAACGCTGAGGTGTTGGCCAAAATCTTTGCAGGCTCAAGCAACCTTCGAGCTGGCTCTTGAAGAGTAGCCCCGCGCTTTAGGGGTTCAGTGGGTACAGGGCCCAGAGTAGAAAATGTTTTCCGACGTAAATCGAAAAGGTCGGATCGGCGGAAAAAAACCCCATGTGAAACAGGGCCAAAAGTATTCGTCCTTTGCACCGGATCCACATCTGTCGCAGAGAGTGCACACTGAAGTGTTGGACTCCAGAAAGTGGTATTTCGCAAGCTTTCCTAGCTTCAGACGAGATCCGCAACCAGGAACACAGAACCAAGCCGAGAATCCAAGGAGTTCCGGGGCAGAAGCCCGTGACGCGGCTCCATCCGGTGCCGTGAAAGGGAAGAGCACCATCATCTCGACCTAGCCGGCCTAGCCGTTGCCCCCACCAGCCCTAAACCCTAAACCCTAAACTTACACCCTAAACCCTAAACCCTAAACTTACACCCTAAACCCTAAACCCCAAACCCAAAAAAGCCCAACTGAACCCTAGCCCGCAACTCTCCGACCAAGTTTGCGCTATTAGAGGTCGAAAGCCTCGGGCTCCAGAGGAGCCAGAAGCTGGACAGCTCGACCGTTTAAAAAAGGGGCCTTTAAGACTTAGAGTAGCTTTACTGTAGGGTTCCACAGTAAAAAACGAAGGAGGGTGTAAAAGTATTTACGGCCCCTTTTGTTTACGAGGCTGTTGGTTGAACTTTAGATATCTACCACGCGGCACAAGCTTTTCCAAGCCCAATTCTTGGATGCTGCCGTGCTGTGAGTGATGGACCAGCAGTGGATGGGATTTGAGATGAGCATGTGTGTGGAGATCTTGTTAAGATGTGTGTCAGGAAGCACAAGTGTGCCATCTGGTCCATGACATTTGTCGTAGCACCTGATGCCCATTTCTGGCATATGCTGAGACCGGGGTTTCAGCAAACAGGGGACTCTAGTGTAGAACGCAAACTACCAAGACACACCTCTGAATAGGTGTCTGAAACCCCCCAGAGTATGATGACGTGGAGCTGCCTCTTTTTTGACCATCGGTGCCTCGCAAGAACGGCACCTGCGGCTCTATAGTCTGAGACTGACCTTACACCGCTCTACGGTGTAGCTTCAACTCCAAACCTGAGCACCCTGAAGCCTTAGAGCCCCCAAACCTCGAAAGCTCAAGCCCAAAATCCCTAAAGCCCCGCACCCCGGAAGCCCCAAACCCCAGAATGAATAGTTTCTTAACAGGAAAGGCTGCCTCTCTGAGAGGGAGCACGGCAGCAGATTTTGAACCCTGCAGGCAGAGTGCGAAATTGAGCGCCAGAGCTTTCCAGGCTTAAGCGAAGACCCAGACACCCCAAGTCGTGAGTAGTGGTTTAGGGTTCAGGATTTAGGGTTCAGTGTTTAGGGTTTAGTGCGATGTGCTGCGAGGGGTCTGGCCGGGCGAGCTCAGTTCAAGCCTGTGGAAAAGGGTTTAGGGTTTTGGGTGGTAAGCAGGTATAAGTGGCAGTGAGTTGTAATTGTAGTAAGTACGAGTGGTGGTAAGAAGTAGGAGGAGGAGAAGTGTAAGACTAGCGACAAGTGGTGCTAGCACTAGCCGCAGTAGCAGCAGCCGGGCAGTAGTTTACTACCAGTAGCGGCAGAAGTATCAATAATAGCATTGGTAGGGAGAGTGCAGGTCACAATCAAGGTTTCGTAGCGGCAGGACTTTTGAAGTAATTGCGCTCCATCTCAAGGCCTCATCCTATGCGCCAAGCCCTGAATCCCTTAGCCGGATCGCCTGCACATGGACAGAAAGCATTCCGCCTGTCATGAACCCTAAACCCCAATGTAGACCGTTGGAAGTTGAACCTCCCTACCCTTTCCCACAAGAGGATCTTAGTCGAGACTTATCTCGTATCATTACAGTATGGCCCCATACAAAAGATGGAGTTTGGAAAATTCAGGCTTCTACGTAGATGCAACCTCGAACTCTGTCTCCTGAGGTCACAAGGCGGATTCTTCCTCCTGGGGGACATCAGCGATCTCTGTGGCCTAGAGCTCAGCAGGGATGCCACTGTCGATAGGTTTGACTTCTAAACGTTTGGGAATTGGGCTAAAACCCTAAAGCGGGTTTGATCCGGGCTAGGCTCCCGTTTGCAACCACCTCCAACTCGACTTTTTGGTTCGAGTTTAGGGTTTCGGGTGTCGATCGCCCTCCTCACAGAAATCATGTGGTGTCAGTATTGGGCTCTACAGTTACGGGTCTAGGGTTCAAGGTTTGGGTTGGGTGTCATCGAGAGTTTGGCGTTTCGGGTTTTGGGTTGTAATCTATGGGCCTGCACCCAGGCCATGGTCGTGGTAGAGTGGATCAGAAAAAGCGCAGAACTTAAATCCTCATGGAACCCTTCGAGTCAGTCCTGCAGGAACCCGTATACAGCCCATACGAAAGCCTCATTCCTCGGATGCTGCCACGGGCGCCAAAAAAGGAAGCTATTATTACTCCGGAACCTCAAGCCTCGCAAGGCCTTCAGAAGCAAAGCATCGATTTTGGCAAAGCTGGGGTCTTCAGCTCGCAGTTTCCGACAAACCCACAAACACGAAACCTCCGCCAAGCCCAAACACTTGAAAGCCTTGAGAGCGCCAAGCCCGAAGAATTGCACACCTGAACCCTCATACGCCAAACCCTAAACTCTAAACTCGTAGCCATTTTGGCTCAAGCCATTTTGGCTCAAGGGCGGCCGTACCCCGGCGTGTAGATGCCCGCACCAGAAAGCAGGTACCGGAGAGATACCTCCTCCCATTGGATATGTGGAAGGGCGATCGGAGTTCATAGCTCCTGCCTCTCCTAGTATGGTTGCAGCTAGTAGAGACGCTCTTGCGGCGGCTTTGGGGTGGGTGCCTCCAGGTTTGAAGGATGAGGTTGAGGTTGTGGGTGTGAACTCTTCGGAGATAGCTGCCGAAGCGCGTGCAAAACCCGACGCTTGGAACACATAAAGATTCCCCGGTTCGACAACGACTCGCTACCGTGAGTCAAGACGTGATGCCTGAATATGATCTTACTGATGGGATGACGAAGATGACGAGGATAAGCGTAAGGGGTCCCCCGATTTCGGAAGAACGAGGGTCAGGCAGCGCCGGGACTTCGGGAGGCCTTCCACGGAAGATGAACAATTGGAAACCGTGGAAACTGAAGAACCCCCTCGAGGTATCCGCCGGTACGTTAGCACCCAAACTCACTGGACAAGTCCTCCCTAATTATGGCTCGGACTGCTATAGTCTGCCCGAACCTACCTCCCGCCTGGAAACCGAGACATCCTTTCCCTAGTGGTCGCTTGTGCGGTCTGAGTATGGAGTGTACGATTGGAGAGGCCCACCTCCCAGCATCACGGGACAGATTGCGTGCCCAGATCCTCGCAGCGTACGATAAGGCCCCCAATAAATACAGACAAGCTGAAGGGGAAGGGTGGGTTCTCACCTTAGGCCCCAACCCTAGAAACCTCAGGAAGCTTAGTACTGCTACAGCCCCCCTCCAACACCTTTGTGCTCAGATCACATCGTATCTTGCTATTGTTGCTCCCCATCGCAAGTTTCCAAGAGTCATTACTAGAGACTCAGCAGGTCGAGCACTTCATGATTCATACGGATTTAAGAAATTCACATTATCCACTGGCTACCATTAGTCTTTCAGATTTTGTTGGGGGTGAACTTTGGATTGAGTCGCCCCAGGGAGATGTTTGTAAGGAATACTGAGGCTCCCACGTCAAGAGTTTTCGTTGCAGCCCTTCACCATTTCAGCCCGTCCTCTTCGGTGGTAAAACATTGTTGCACTGCACTGAGGCTTGGCATCACAGGCGGGTAGTCTTAGTTGCATTTACAGTGATGTGCTCAGCCTCAGCCCCAGCCTGTGTTGGGGATTGTCTTGAAGCAGTGGGGTTCCGCATACCCGCTAGTTGCGAAGGCGAGTTTTATGCGGCGCAGCCACGAGGGCCGGGTCAACCGGCACAAGTTCACCTTAACTTTCACACCAAGAAGACTAATTAGTGGGGTTTGGGCAATCGGAACACTGAAGCATGGCAAACCACTTGTGGTGACAGTCTCCGGAAGTGAAGATGAGCCCCCTCAAGAGACACTGCCAATCACTGTACTAGGCTCTTCCTATTTTGAAGAAGCCGAAACAAACCACTGCTCCATCGCCAGTGCTGATGCTCTGGAAGCTCCTGGCTGACTGCTTGGACTACAACGCATGTGGCCTGGGTACACCAATGCTATGCCTTCTGAGTTTACTGCATGTCATGTCAGTCTGGAATAGGTGAAGTCAAGATGGGAGATGCTCTGGACGATGATAATACGTACCCTGCTCGATTGAGGGTAGAGTCTGTGATTGAGACGCAGCCCCTCGCACAGATCCCTGGCTATGAAATTCTGAGTGCACGCGATGCCATGCATGAAACGGATGTCTGATGTCTGGGCCAGCCTTGATGTGGGGCACATGGAAACGTGGACAGCCGTACTCCCCCATAGTGATGAGCTGTGGCTGGATATATGGAAAGCTGCAAACAGAGGCCTGGAGAAAATGCAAATGCTTAAGGCATGTACGCATCGCGGTTCGTAATTCAGCCAAGTTCGCTGAATATGGAGGTGCAACACACTGGCGGCAAACAACAAATAGGGAACTGGAGCTGGAAGGATATTCCTCGCCAAAATGCATAAAGCGAATCGTTCTTCTGGCCCGACCATGGCAAGCTTTACAAGCTGGCGATGTGCGTTTTTTCACGCGGGTGTCCTTACCCTACTGGACAGTATGGCGGCTCTGGAGTCAAGCTGGTAGACCTCTGATCGGCGGTGAGAGGGCAGTCTACTCATAATTCTCTGCAAGTAGAAGACGGCATGCTTGATTTGCAATTCGGAGCTAGGTATCGGTCAGTGACTCCAAGTGTTTTTAAGCTAGATGGTCTCGGCTGATCTGGTATGGAGTGCCTGGTTGCTTCGAAAGGATGGTTAAATTGAAAGATGACGGTTTCACTTTGGGAATCGTGAAGATTCCTTGAGATGGAGACCGTGTATGGGGCACTTCCCTGACCGCGACGAATGTGTAGGGGCCTGTAGTGCACCTGAATCTAACTAAAGGTCTCCCCTGCGGTAGTCGTCGAAGTCCAGGAGCTAGGTAATCATGTACCCAAACTTAGTGTTAGATGTATGGGCTCGTGTTGTTTCAATGATTTTGAACTCGCTGTTGGTTTCACTTCTCAGCGGACCTCGAACCACATGCCTCGCCTGGATTGCCCGAGTGTGAGCGCCGAAGCCTAAACTTTAAACTTCAAACCTGAAACGCTTAAGCCATCAAACGTGCAGGCCCAAAAACCTCAACCCTAAATGAAACCTTAAGCCCGAAAGCCTAACCCCTGAACCCAAACCTTGGGGTTGGGGCCTTGGAAATGATTTTTTCATTTTTGGCTGCTATAAAAACCCTAAGAAACAACTAGAATATCAATTTTTGCAAGGGTACCAGGCCAGTATAGAAACCCTAGGCAAAAAACAACTAAGGCTTAAACCCTAAACCCTATGTGGAGCCTTGCCTGCTGCGTGCGAGTGTGAGAGTCGAAACCCTAAACCAGAGAGCTCAGACCCTCTAACGCCATGCCAGCCGAGTGCGACTGTGTGAGTCGAAACCCTCTGGTCTGCATGCGGATATGTAAGTGATTCATGTTTTTACGTGAGAGGGAATGTGTGTGCACGCGAACGAACTCTGCATGAGAATGGTTGGGCTACTGACAATGACAGCTGCCGGGATACCATGAAGGGAGCGAGCTTGTCTGCCCGTAGACATACTGTGGCTGCACGTCCGCAAAGGGCGCGACATGGGCTGCATGTGGGTGCGTCTGGTGGTGACGTGTTGGATGTGCTTTGTGGGACTTTGTCTGTGGAGCGCGCTGCCTCAGCCAAAGGCTCCTACGTTGACCTACTTGTGTTGACGAGTGGCTCACAAGTTGGGTGAAGCCCATAGCCGCATGCTGGTGCATGATGTCATAGGCAGAACAGGGAAATGCTTCCCGTGTGAGGGTGGGGTGTGTGAAAGTTGAGGTTGAGATTTTTGTGTATGCGCGCGCTGCTGCGGTGATGTGGATTTTGATGTCAAGTGAATCTGCTTGTCGTCCTGGCAAATGTGCCGTAGCCCCATGTGCTTCGACGAAGCAGCTAACCTCGCCAGGCCCTGAGGGACCGCTCCACGAGAGCTGGGAGGCATCCTTAAGGCGCGAACTTTCGGGGTTTAGGGTCTGGGGGTTTATGGTTTTTGGTCCAGGGTTTAGGGTTGTTGGTCTTCGGTTTAGGGTTTTGGGTTCAGCGTTTAGTGTTTAGGGCTTCAGGTTTTGGGTTTCGGGTCTGGGGTTTTGAGGCTTCTTTTGGCATCCGGGCCACCGACATTCGAACACGCAGAAGGCGAAACCAAGAAGCCGCAAAGACCCACGTAATCCCTTAAATCCAGAACCTAAACCCCCAAAGTCCCCTTAAATAACCTCCTAAGCTTCCAATTCCTGAAGCCCCTTCAACGCCGCGAGAGACGGAAGGCCCGATGAAGCGGAAGATTGGACCTGCTGCCGGGCGCTGGCTGCGGAAGTGGCTTCTTCCGACTGTTTACTTCTGGTTCAGTTTTGTTTGGGGTGGGATCTCGTATTCTGGTTTAACCCCAAACCCTAAAGCCTAAACTAGGGTCTATCGAACTGAATTTGCCGGTCATGCCTTTGTCTTGGCGGCGGATGTTGGTGAGCAGCCAGACGTAAGACCCAGGAGTTTACGATTTAGGGCTTAGGGTTTCGAAACTCCAAGGCCCAAGCTCCCTCTTGAAACCCGAAGACTCGTTACATTCTGCGCCAGCCAGGGCATTGTATGTCTTCCTGTCAGCCCATTTTTTGGCATCTTGGCTGCGCCCAGAGATCTTGCAGGTAACATCTGAAGCCTCCCTAAACCCTAAACCCTCGCTTCTGGGCTTTGATCCTTAGCTATGCGAGAGGGAAAAAACCCTTTTGCCTGGGTTCCAGATGTCAGGCTTTGAACCCTCAGCCCTGGGCTTCGACCTCCCTTAGCGGGGCTTTACCGGGTTGATTGTTGTGATTGGGGTTGCAGTGTCTTTGGTAGTTTCACCTCAGCAGAGCTGCGAACTACGTAGGGCCTTAGGGGTTTGGGCTTTCGTGTTCAAGGGTCTCGGATAGGGGACTTTAGCTCCTCCCAGCCTGGCCAGTGTAGGGATTTGAGACGGGATTTCGCTGTGGCGCCTGGGGCGCGTATGTATGTATGTATGTATGTATGTATGTATGTATGTATATATATATATATTATACATATATACAGACATGCCCGTGTGTAAAAAGGGTTGAGGGTCGAGGGTTTAGGGTTCAAGGTTCGGGTCTACCGGCATACACTGCAAGTCCGTGCTTAAAAAAAGGTTTCGGGTCTAGAAAGGCTTTCTAGGCTCTTGTTGGAAGGACCTAGACTCAAGGAGGCGCTGTGAGTTGGAAGATGGGGCTTTAGGGTTTTGGGGCTTTGGGGTTTAGGGGTTTTAGGGTTTAGGGGCTTTAGGGGTTTAGGGTTTAGGGGTCTAGGGGTTTAGGGTGCAGGGGCACGCTCTCGATTCGAAGTTGAAGCCTGCCTCCAGGACTTTCTGCTTCCATGGGGCCGATTGTTTGATATGTCTTCTACGATGCCAAACCCTAAGCCGCCCTAAGCCCGAAACCATAGTCGCAAGTTGTCGCAGAAAAAGGTCGACAACAAAAACCCTTAGACGCAACTCTTATGCAACCCATGAGCCAGAACCCTAAACCCTGTCATTGTTCATGCCGACTGCCCTCGATGAACCTCGCCTGGATTGTCGTTGCGAGAGTGTAAACCCCAAACCCTAAGCCCTAAAGCAGTCGCCTCGAGGCGAGCAAACGCCAGAGAGCATCCGAACGCGCTTCGCGCGCTTCTGCTTTGTCGGGGTCCCGGCATCGGTGGCTGGCTCCATACCGCCACGCAGGGAATAGCACACCTCATAATTTTGCATGATGTTATGCGGTATGTATATTATGTTCTTTGTTTTGACAGTGTGTTTTACTACACCTTGCCATACCAAGATCTACGTAGTGGTGTTACATTGTGATACATTTTGTCTATCGGGTCGTGTTTTGTGATGCGTCGTTTCCCCTTATACGTTCCATGCTGTTTTAACCGGCTATATCATATTGCCTTATACTGCATTGCATTAGGCCACTTTCTGTTCCATTACGTTTCTATATATGTTCTGCGGCTGATGCTGCTGCAGACTTCGTTTGGTAGGGTGCTTGTTGTCGTGCTTGTGTTGGCGACCGCCGGGGTGTTTCCCGTTACTGTGATGGTTGCAGTCGTAATGGGTGTGGTGGCAGCCTTTGCCGCAAAATTGGCGGTTGGACTTGTCACTGCCTTTTATGTCGGCGTTGAACTTGTCGATGAACCATGGTGAACCTGCGTTGCAGAGTCGTGCGAGTATCCGGCCCTCTTGGCTTGACATCAGCATTACACCTACCCGTAATCTCGAAAACCCTAAGCAAGCAGTCCAAGCACGCAAGTGCCAGAGTAGAAGGGGAGAGGGCCTATCGGCCCAGGTGAGACTTTTCGGATTCTTTGTTCCGTCCAGCACCACTCTGGGTCCAGGGTGCAGGCTGCGGTTGTACGCTCAAGCATGGAACAACGAAAATTGCATGGTGCTCGCAAAGTAGTTGGTTCCGTGGCCCTGAAACCTCTCAGCACCTTCCGAAATTCGTACAGATTGAGGCCCGAAGCCCGACTTGTGACATGCATGAGCTTGAGACCTCATGTCAGTCTGCATTGTGAAAGATTAAGCCTTAAACCCTAATCCGATTGAGAGATATGCCAAGGCAAAGACGGACGCTACACTTGAGGAGGCGAGTCGAAAAGCATGGACCTTGCAAGTAGGACCCTTGGAAAACGACTGAAACCACAGGGTGGTAAAAGCAGGGTCCTTGACAAATGCTCGACGCTATACGGCAGCTTAAACGTGAGTAATACGGGACCTTAGACATAGGATCCATAAGCCTGAAGCAGGTGGGTGCCTTTATCCTTCAATGCCCGAGGAGCCTCAGCCGAGAAAGAGTCACCTTGCAAGCCCTTCTAAGCCGCTTTAGGGTTTGTGGTCCAAACCCTAAACCCTAAAAAGCCCAAAACCCTAAACCCTGAACCCAAAGCCCTAAACCTTTGAGCCCTAAAGCAATTAAGGGTTTAGGGTTTCTCCCTTCTCATCCAAGACTCCCTCCCCTGGTCCCTGCGAGGCAGCGAAAAGGCTGCGGAGCCTCCGCGCCTAAGAAGGCTTTGGTGGTTTAGGGTTTAGGATGTTTCGGGGTTTAGGGTTTAGGGTTTTTTTAGTTCCAAGGATTAAAATTTTTAGTTTTAAGGATTCTGGATGTGGGGCCGAGGGCGCACAGGACCTCACAACATGTCTTCTCTCCTCAGCTTAAAGGTTCGCCAAAAATCACTCCATGCGGTGAAAGACTTGGGTGTGGGGATGAAATTCTATGGCTGGTTTCTTTTTATTTGGTGTGTGTCTGCTGTTATGCTTAGATTGCTTAGCCTCGCAGAGCCCTCCAGGCCCAAAGACTTGAACTCCGAAAGTCCGAAGCCCCAAACCCAAAGGTCCTAAACCCTCACTCCGTCCTGCACCTCGACCCCCGAGCCGAGACTCAGACTCGCTGGGTGTAGAGCCTTGGCTGACTGAAGATGGCGTGTAAGCAAGATGCACGGAGGAAGGAACGAAGGAACGAAACGTGGGACAGGAACAACAAGTGTCTTGAACTGCGCATTGGCCCTACTGCCGCTCTACCACTGCACCTCCATCTCCGCCTCGGCGACGACGACGACGAGCACGAGAACGAGCGGAGGAGCAGGACGAGGAGCAGGAGGAGCAGGAGGAGGAGGAGGAGGAGGAGGACGAAGACGGCAATGACAGAACCGGCTGCCAGCTAGCTGCGAGAGGCAATGAGAGATGGTTGTCCGAACAGTTCAAACCAAGTTCGTAGTAAACGGCAATTCAGTCCATGGCGCAGTCAATAGCAATATCAGACATCAGGTTCAGGGCATTGCAGGGCTTGGGGGGTTCGAAGGTCTCAGACCTCAGAGGTGTTCCGTCCAAATCCGGCAAAACCACACTCTGCTACACTGAAAAATTTTTGCTTGCCCTTGCGCTTATAGCCTTACGCCCTGAAAAGCCCCCCACCTTGAGACCACCTCGAGGCTCGGCATAAGTTGCAGTACAATAGGACTGCTCTTAAACTTGCGATGGTAATCCCCTGAACCCGGAGCCCAGCTTCACTTCAGGGCTGCTCCTCACTCTTCGCGGCATCCAGAAGGGCGGGCTGCGGAAAAAAAGGGGGTGCATTCGTTCGCATTGCCGTTCCGAACGTTCCGAGGCGTTTGGATTTATGGGACTTGCATGGGTGTTGCCGTTTCAGGGTTTCAGGGCCTTGGTGATGATTTGGGTTTGGGGTAGATATCGCGGGCCTTCAAGGTGCATGGTGCAGTCGGGGTGCCAAGGCCGAGGTTCCGCGCCCCAGAACATGAGCTTTTCTGAAGCATTGTGGGGGTTTTGTAGGGTTGGAGAGAGCTTTCAACCAGGGTTTCGGATCTTCAGATGAAGAACCCACCCGGTCAATTGAAGGAGGGGTTCATTGGCCAGGAGCCTGCAGGAATGCAACTTCTTGGTTGGCTGAAACCCAAAGTGCGAAGCGATCATCGGGATTCTGCGCAGCGAACGTCATGAGGAGACCGCGCCACCGAGCAGAGAGCTTCCCTAGGTCACCTCGCTCTTCGCCTCACAGAGCAGAGAGAGCTTGCCACGAGCTCAAGGCTGCTTTGCACTCTTGGGGCGCGAGCGCGTTGCGAAGCATGGGCTGGAAGGCTGGTGGCACAAAGAGAGCGGATGCAGCGCAGTGTTCCACCAAGGACACCCTCCGCCAGATGGAATCCTCAGCCCCAAACCCAAAAGCCAATAGTCCGAACCCCCGTCTTGCCTAGCACTCAAGGTTCTAAAGTTGGGCTTCTAGAGCTGGGCTGACAAGGCCATGCAATTTGGTTGAGGAGGTCGGCTTCGTCTTGGGGTTTAGAGTTTAGGCTTGAGGGTGCATGAGGGTTTTGAGTTTCGGGTTTCGAATCCAGGGTCTAGGCTTTAGGGGGTTGGGGAGTTTTTGTGTTTTCAGGCTTCCTTCGAAAAAAGCTCCGGAAGCCCCAACGTCCTCAGCATGCCGTCTGGGCTCCTTCAGCAAAGTCGAGGGCCCCTATGGAAGGATCTGGGTTTGTATTGGGAGTCCTTCCGTTTGGACCGGGTCTCGGAAGAGGTAGCATGAATGGCATCATAGAGTCAGGAACGGTTTGACAGACGAGATGCCAGCACGGAGAAGCGGGTTCAAGTTCGACGAAGGCCCGAGGCTCTGACGTAAAAAACGTGCAGATGCAAAACCCAACAACTTACAACTCAGGAGCTTTACGAACTTCAGAAGCTTCAGTGCTGCCCCTTGCTCCTATGCCCTGTGTCAAGTCTTGAAGATCAAAGATCAAATTCCTAAACTTGTGAAACGGCCCCTGCGCGCTTTTATCCTTGCTGGAATCATGGCCTGGAACTCAGACGNNGCAGCCCCTCCGGATGGGAGGCGCGCTCTCGGTCTAACATTACAGCCTAAGTCATTCAGGAACATCACGCAAGGACCCAAAAAGCTCCACAACCTCGGAGAGAGACCTTATGTAGCGCTGGCCTCGACAGGCAACAGTACGCGGGAGTTGTGTGTGTAGGCCTGGGATCCTCGCAGGAGATGGCCTGAGTGGTCGCCTGTGGTGTTGCCAC
>CAJNJA010064142.1:0-22752 GCA_905231915.1 Symbiodinium necroappetens
ACTCACAGCAACGCCTTCAACTTTTTGGACATATCCATAGACACCCGGATTCCATAGAAAGCCAGACCACATATATGAGTTCCCATGCATACCGTCATATCAGGGCACCCAATAGATCAGGCCGCCCAAAAATACACTGGGCAGAATCCTGCATGGCACAAGCAGCGCAGCGTATTGATCACTTAATGTCAGACCAGGCACCTCCTCACGATCATATACATCACGAATTTTTCGATGTACCCTCCTTCCAACAAATACGGCAAGCCCACAGGGCATCGGGCATTGTTTGGATGGACAACACCTCCTTATATCGCTATGTCCATCCTAAATGCCAAGATCGCACTTACTGGCAGAAGGTTGTGCACAAGCCCAGAAGGGACAAGGGACGATAATTTAAGCCACCAGTAATAGAATTAGGATAGGTCGGTGCTGATGGGCTCAAACAGAGAGCCTTGCGCGTTCAAAAAAAAATATTTGAGTGGATTCCCTCTCTTGCTTTAGAAATACATATTTCGCTTTAATGATGTTTTCCAACATGCGAGTTTTCATAACTCGATGTTGTGATACATGCTTGATTTTGGGATAAAGAATAAGACACCTCGGCTCCATACCACTAAGTGCCTCCCGCTCCTGCAGTTATCTTCCTGCGACATCATGTCCGAAGATCGAGCGATGCTAGAGATCTCGCAGATGTGGGGAACCCACAGTGCAATGGCCGAGGACGGCCAGTCGGACGACGAACTAGTTCCAACCAAGTTTCCCAAGAGAGCGGGCAAGGGAGCTGGAAAGCTGGAAAAGCGGCCCCGGGAGCCGAGTGCGGCCCCGACAAGAGGACCCAAGCAAACACACCTCCTCACACTAGCCAGAATGATGGCCAGACACGAAATGGCACTACAGCAACCGGAGGCCGACCGCGCATAGGTGATCTTCGTAGACTCTGGGAGCATGGGCATCATACATCAACTGATGCAGACAACAGCCACGTGGAAGAAGCAGAGATCAAAGAACGAGTGCACTTGCGGCCTCCGGCAAGCCCTCATGGGAGCCATGCTCCTAGAGCTAGAAGCAAGGATGGCCAAGCTTGCGCAAGACACAGCGGCGCAGGCCCCGCTAGTGACTCTCACACGAGAAGGTCCGCGAACTCATTTAGGAGGGCACGATGCACGCATTTCATGCAATGGGTGGCATGAGCGAAGGGAAAGAGGGAGTCACACTCTTCAAGTTGACCCTATCCATGGAGTCCCCGGCCAAGACGACTATCCGGGAGATCCTAACCCAGCTCACGGAATCCTCAGTCCTTCGGCTGATCGGAGCCCGCCTGAGGCCGGAAAGGAGCCACAGACCGCTCCCAAAAGAGCTGCAGCAGCTCCTTCCACCGGACCAGTAACACCACAAAAAGGGGAGCCGTCGCCGACCCCCAAGGCCAAGGGCAGCCGTGCAACGGTTTCGGTGCAAACAATCTTCAGCCTAGGGAGTACCAAGACGCTCGAGGCGCTCCCAGCGGGAGTCTCATCAGAAGATCTACAAAGACATGACAGACACCAAAGAGCCAAGGGGAAGCTGACCTCCGGCCCCCTACCCAGCGGGAACGCAAAGACAGCGGGGGAGCTGTCCACAAAGCAAGGGGAAAGAGGAGGGGAACGTCTCAGCCTGGCTGCTAAGGGGAGCAGCCAAGTCAACTGCAAAGGCAGCAGAGAATGGAGCCACTGCCAGGGTACTCTTTAGTGCAGCTGATCTCACAGAGCCAGTGCGGACGATCTTTGCCAATCCGCCTAATCTCTGCTACCTCAACGCCCTGACTCAGGCATTACTGTGGATCTATCAGGCGCGACCCTCAGCGCGCAACTCAGAGTTTGGGGACCTGCATGCCTTGTTAAGACCGTTGCTTGAAGTTGCTTGTTTCAGGTACCATGGTGCAACTGCATCGCAGAAAAGCATGGTTAAGGCTGCTAGAGACCTGCTGGCGCAACCCTCAGCAACAGCATGATGCTGCGGAGCTGCTCGTATACTTAAAGAGACAGCTCAGATTCCCAGCAATGGAGGGAACATGGGAAGCCCGTACGATGCAAGGGCCCCAGCATAGAATACATCAGTGTGCAACCCAAGTGCCGCAGCTCATGCTGCCATGCCAACCACACAAAACCTTGCAAGAGTTGGTTGAGCAATGGGCCTATGATCAAGGCACGGGCCAAGTCTGTGCCATCTCCAGGTCACCGACCCTTCTTTGCATCCAGCTGCTAAGATTTCGAGGCAATGTGGATGGAGAGGTGCAAAAACTCTCGCACCCTATTCCTTTGCCACCGAAGCTACAGGTGCCAACCTTCACGGAGGGCATAGAGACATGGCCACAGGCTTATGTGTTACACTCAGTTGTTTACCACGTTGGCCACACATCTGACTCAGGCCATTATCGCACCTTGGGTGTAACGGCCCCCAAAGGGGAGCCGCAGGATGCCTTTTTCAGTGAGCTCACCCGGAGCCTCAGTGAGGGAGCCGCTCATCCGGCCCTTTATGTACAGAATGATGAGACGCCCACGGCGTTGGCTACTTCAGCAGACCTCGCACAGGTCAGTAGGACGTGAATAGTCGGCTACCGCCTTGGGAAGCGGTGTGNNATTCTCGTATCTCACCTGGAGATATGCGTATGCAGCGCCGGCCTAATAGTCGACTCGACTAGTGCGTTCGAATGAAAAAAGATGCACCGAGCAGGCTGTGCTTTGACACTCTTCGTGAATCGATAATCTTCGACTCGTCCTTGCTTCCGTGGGATGTGCCGTCCAGTGCGTTTTGACGAGGGTGCAGAGCAGCACACTGGACCTTTCCCCACGTGGTCGCAAAATAGAGTGGAGCGAGTGCGATGGATTATCAATTCATATGGTATACTCGTTGATGGATTTTATATATTCGCCATGTCTGCATACGGAATGTTGGATTGCTTTTATACTTTATTGCAAGCGGTTTCCAACGATGAATAAGGTGTAATATGGTCTACTTTGGTACATTAGACCAAATTAGCAGCTGCATCCTCCAAGTTTTCATCTTTCCAAAGCCTTGGGCAGATTATCTTCGATTTGCTTTGGTAGTTTTTTGTGTTTGTTTTCTTCGGTATACATCTGAAAAACTATCGGGTGGTACCATGACCCTGCGAAGTTGTTTGAGCTTCGTCGCATGTTTTGCTCAGGCAAGCAACTGCACCAACTCGTTTGGACGGACAAAGCTCGCGAGCAACGGTTTTCTGGGTAATGTTGTATGCCCGTTTTCCCACCAAGCAAGCCCAGTACCCTTCCAATACGGCACATGTTGGCTATGTAGGGAGCTTGAGAATGCTGTCAAACATAGTGCACTTAGCTAGCACATGTTGTGCTCTCCGGCCTGTCTTTCGAGCAAAACTTATAGACATCGCTGCTAACACTGATGCACGACATCCTTTAACGTCTTCGTAAACATCGTGCACCGGCCATGGTGCAAAATGCTTGCCAAGAGCTTCCAGTGCTCCCCAAGGCCATGTTTATTATTTATGGCAGGATCAATCAAGCTTTCAAGCTGCAGTGTTAGGGCATTTTGGTGCTTAATTAACTTCTTAGGCACAGGGTTTTGGGTTTAGTCTTCGTTGGTGCAGGATTTGAGAGAGGACATGCGTACAGGGATTGTGCATAAAAACTTGTGGGTTTGGGATTGCAAGCTGTTGCAGCAGAGTCATAGCTGAAAAGGCGTGGCAGGCCTATTTCCAAGATCTTGCGCATCTTCAACCCTAATCCCCAACTAGCTTTGGATTGCGCTCAGTTTGTATCCGAAGCTTCGGTCTTCGAGCTGCAAGCAATCGCTTCAGCAGGCTGCCACGAGGGGCTTGCCGGTGTCGTTGCTGCTCGGGCATTGGCTGAGAAGCAGGCGCTGAGAGAGGGTTCCCAAGTTCGTTGAACCGTTGCCAGTTTCTCTTCTTACTGTTCTTGTTCACCCTAAGCATCCCTAAACCCAGAGCCCTAAGTCATTGTTCTCTGTTCCCCTTGTATGCGGGAAGATGGTGGTGTGATTGTCCGGCGCTTCGCTAGGCTGGGAGGCTGTGGACTCGATGTTCTGGTTCCCTCTGTGCAGAGGCTCTCTGTAAGCGCGAGCCAGTAACGTGGGCAGGATTTGATTTTGATGAGCATGATGACAACCAGGTTGATGATGACGATGATGATGATGACCAGACTGGGAGGATGAAAAATGGTGATCATAGTCAAGATCAGCAGTGAAGTTACCTGCAGATGCACGTCAGGACATTAGGACGATGCTGATGGGGATGGTGAGTGCATGACGATCTCCCTGCAGTTCCATATAGGCTTCGCGAGACCAGCCCGCAGGTTGGACTACTGTCCCTCTTTCCCGGCATCTACCTTCGACGTGTGCGCTGATCTGGTACAGGTGCGATTTAGGGGGGGGCAGGTCTTCTGGGGATGGACCAAGATGCAAGCCGAAAAATGTTGAACAGATCCAAGCCCAAAACCCAGAACAGCTCCCCAAACCCTCAGAACTCCGGAGATTAAGTCTTGAGCTGGAGCACGTTCTCCTTGGTGTGCGTCCAGAGCTGTGCACAGCTCTCTTGGTGTTCCATGCTCTTCCTTGCTGCTCTTTTTGCGCTGTAATCACTGTTGCCGGCCGTTGTTGACGTTTCTTTGTTCCTCACATCATATATTTTGTATGTAAAGCCCGCTTGTAAAGTTCAAGCAGATCGGCCTGTAAACCCTCAGCAATACCGAGGCTAGATGTGCAAATGGAAGCACGTGTGTTTCCACATGTGGCACGCCCCATTTTCCCCAGCATTTTCTGTGTCAGCCCTGCAAATGAGAGTTCTGATGCTTCCGCAGCATTTTTGCACAGCAGTCAACTGACGACTGCGAGTGGTGCTACAGCTGTCTTCGTCATTGATGTGATTTCTGTGCATGTGCCAACTGCTTCTTGCTCTTTTCAAGGGTTGAACGAACAACGGCTGCTTTTTTGGGGAAAACGCAGAGTGCAGTCCAGGCATCAGGATGCTTCTTGTCTATAACTTCGAAAGAAAATAGCACTTCTTCCCCGAAAGTAGGTCGCGCTTTGTAACTCGCGAAGTATGCCTTTTCAGCTGACTGTTGCATGAACCAGCTGGACAACTCTACAATCAATTCGCGACGATTCCTGCGTGTGTGTGTGTGTGCGCATTGCGTAGTCTTTTTCTGACAGCTGCTGTGCTTGTCGGCTGTTGCTCTGGCTTTCGTCGACATCGTCGACAGTGACACTGCCGCCGCCGCCGCCGCCTCCGCCCCGCCGTCGCGTGATTTTGTGTTTTCTTTGTTACTCTGCTGTTGCTGTCACGGCCCACAGTCCTGCGCTCGCGGTCATGATGTCAACGCAGATGAAGTTAGTCATAGCGACGTGACGAGAATGATGAGCATTGTGGCGTGATGGAGGCCAAGCATCTGATAGCGGTGATGGTGTTGCCGCTAGTGATGAAGCGGATCGGACTGATGGTGTTGAGGATCATGATGTCGAGAATGATAGTGTTTCTTGGTGGCCACCGGGGTAAATGAGGAGCCCGCTGACGGTCTAATCAGTCAGAGCTGGGTTCAGGAGGCTCAGCTCCTGTTGCAGCGATGTAGGCTTCGAGAGCCCGGATTTTGTGGGGAAGATTGGGGAAACTTCGCGACGCTCCTAAGCGGATGTGGGCTCGTTGCTCGGGCCTGTGGCCTTGGGACTGCTCCTCCTCCTCCTCCTCCGACGTCCTGCTGCTCCTCTGCCGCTGCCGCGGCCGTTGCTGCTACTAGTACAGCTGCTACCACCAGTGCTTCCGCCCACCGCGTGCGCTGCTACGACGTCTGCAATGGCTCCTGTTGTTCATGCCACTTTGTTGCTTCTGTCTGTTGCTCTCGATGAACAAACCCTGAAGCTTAGACCCTAAATCCGTGGCTCATGCAGAGTTTGGCAGTTTGGCTGTCCTTTGCTAGGTTTACTTTTCCGTGTTGGAGAAGCTGAGTACCGAGACCGTGGCATCAGAGATGTTGGTGGGCGTTTGTCCAAAGGACAGCGATCACACCCCCTTCAGATCATGACTCATGTTTCTGATGACTTGGTGATGATGCTGATGATGATGATGATGATGACGGTCGCGACAGTGATGGCTGCGGCACGACAGGCAATAACACTGAGAGACGATGATGCTGGCAATGACACTAAAGCTTCTGATGATATGATGTTAACGGCAGCTGATGGCAAAGGGTATGATATCATTGAAAGTCATGATGAGAAAAACAAAGCTTGTTGATGGTGATGATGCTCGTTTGCAAGATTAGGTGCCTCCGGGAGGGTCTTGAGAGTCATCACCCAAGAGCTTTTTGTTGCAATCCGCGAGCGGCAGGTGAATTTTTCCGGCACCCAGCTTGGAGCTGTTGGCAGTCATGCATCCCACACTACAGTGGCTGCAGTTGCCTGGGACGCTAGCCTGAGATCGCAACAGGGATAGCTTCTCAATAGAGGTCCAGATGCGCGCGGCTACAAGGGCGTGGGAGAAGTGTTATCGTAGCTGGGCTGCTCGGGTGGAAAGGCGCCTGCCGCCCCGCAATCAGTCAAGAGCGCCCTCGACATGCAGAGCGCTCTTGCCGCTCTTGACGCTCTTGAGGACAAGGCTTCGCCTAAAGATTTGGGGTGCTGCTGGGCGATGGTCGCGCAGGTTGCGGCCTCGTTGAAGGGGAGCACCTCTCGGTGTCCGGATGCTTCTGCAGCCGGTGTCTCCTCATGTCCTTCTGTAAAGGACCTGACCCCGGACTCCAGCTTTGCTTTGCCCGCCTTTGGGCGTGCCGCTTCCGCTATTTCAGGCTTCTTCGAGCAGCGAAGACCGCGCTGCTGGGAAGCGGCCCCGGCCCGGCCCGAGCTCGAGAGATGAGATGAGGTGAGATGAGCTGAGATATCTCGATATCTACGTGGGACGAAGGCTCTCTGATTGCATCGCTGGGGTTGCGGGTGATGTTCGACGTGTCGCTCTGACATCGAGCTTTCACCGTCCCCACCGTCACCGCTTGTCGCATCCAGACACGGCCCTTTGCCTGACCGGGACGGTCTCGCTGCCCCTTGGGCCCCTGGACAGGACGCTACCTTGAGGGACTGAGCCGAAGAGCCTTTCAGCCTTGCTCTGTTCCCCAGTCCCTTCCCGTCTTCTCCGGGTCTGGCCTGAGGGTGCTCGGAAGCAAGAAGACCTCGGCTCGGCTTCAAAGCCCCGGTTGCGCCGCAGGGGTCCTTAAAGCTTTAGAATTCGAGGGACTTCTGGCCAGGTTCAAAGGGAGCCCGAAGCCCTGAGCCATAACCCCAAACCCTGAGTCTTAAGGCCCGAAGGGCCCAGAGGGCTCGTGGGTCGCAGGGAGTGCCCTGCCTGGGAAGGCCCAAGAAGATCAGAAGCTCGGTACCGCAACCCAAGACCCCTTTACCTTAAGGAATCTTCCTTTAAGGGTTCCTTAAAGGGATCTATAAGGTTTGTTCTTTCTTGGGAATGAAGGAATATACCCATGTTCTGTCCCTCTTGGCTTCTCTGAAAAAAGGGCGGCTTGGGAGGCGAAGAGGCCCGGCGTTGAAGAGCCGATGACCCGTGGAGGCGAGAGCTGTGGAGACTTGGGGATGATGGGGCCTTAGCCTTCCCAAACCGAGCGGCAGCGTAGCACCAAAATCCGCCTTTGGGAGCCCGAAGTACCCGAAGTACCGGGAGCAAGAGATCGGATCCGTGAGTTTTCCCCCTCGGTTCCGTCAGGAAGCTTGGAAGCCCCGACCCTGGGCGTGTCTGCTTGGGAAGCTCAGGGTTTCCGCTGTCCCAGAGGCCGGGGGTCCCTTTTTTTGCGACTTGCGAGCCCGAAACTCGCTTAAAGCCGACTCTGAGAGGGCCCTGAGGGCCCTCAGAGGTCGATGGTGGCTCTTCTTCCCCCGAGGACGGCCTCGGATCTCTTGCGTGTCCAAGCGTTCCGGGAGAAAGAAGCCGTGAGTCTACGCGTGTCGGCTACGTTTTTTTTTGTGCTCAGACGACCGGTGCCAAGCACTGCATGAAGACCTCCCGTGCTACACCGATGCTGACGCAGTCTGTGAGGTGTGAGGCACAGGGAGGTGCGGACCTGGTGGATGTTGCCCTGCTCCCAGTGTCACGTCTTGAGGCCGTCCCCTGCACCAAGCAGCTGGAAGGCCCAAGCCTAGATCCCTGCGCAGCTGGGCCATGCTCTCCTTGTCGAGGGTCCTAAGGTTGGCGGCGGTTGATTTGCACCTGCTTCCGACTCTCTCAGGCTTCCAGGCAATTCGAAGCCAGGATGCAAAGAAAGCCTCTACTGATATGGCTTCTGGCTCCAGGGTGATGTCCTTCAGATTCACAAGGAACGGGGGTAGACAAAAGTCTCGCGGCCGTATCTCAGAGCGGGTCTGAGGGTTACACTTCCAGGCCTACGGTCGCGAGTTCAGGGCCGGGACATGTCATTGCCGTCCACACGTAAGCTCTAAGGGCTTCTTTCCCAAAGCGGTGCTTCTGCGGTAGGTGCTAGATGCTTCTCCCCATTTCGGCGGTCTTCTGTTGGCCCTGCCCGCTACCGGTCTCTGTGGAGCCGACACTCCAACGTAGTCGCAAGTGGGTGCAGAGGCTTCAAAGGCCGTGTCTTACGGAGGTGACGAGGCTAACATTGACAAGCGCAGCACACGGTTCCTTTTGCATGCAGGTTGGAGTGAGGCGATCTTCGCCAGCGTCACTGCTCGTCCAAGTCACGCGCGACCGCGGGTATCGCGACCCTGGATGCCTTCTTGGGGGTGATTGCAACGAGGCTGCCGTAAGGTCCCATCTCGTGGTGCAGATGCAGCCATTCTCTGAACTCTCGCCTTCTGTTTACATGAGGAACCCCCCAGACTCATTAGAATAAGTAGGTGACCACCAGATCCTTACGAGACCTGGGTGCACTCATCTTGGATCCAGTAGCCCTTAAGTCCCAAACCCTAAAGAGTGGATTGTGTAATTTCCCGGGCGGCCATTTTCTGTCAAGTCCACGGGGCACTTTAGTGAGGCACCTTGCGGTAGCGGACCATTGCCTATTTGTGGCATTGGTCCTGGGGAAATGTGCGGCTTGAGCCCAGCTAGATCAGCGTTAGTTCGAGGATTAATAAACGCCATAAACCACAAAAAAACATCAATAAAACCTAGCAGGGCTGGGGTCTGTTCTCCACTAACTGTCCTCGGTACTCTAAACAAGGTGGTACTTTGCAACAACAGCCTCGAAGTTGGTGGCTCTCCTGCTGCTGTCTTGTCACCGCCCAGAGAAAGCAAACTCCAAGCCTGACTCGGCTCGAGTGCTCAAGTGACCCGAGACAGTTTGTTTGTGTTGTGCGCATATCTTCTTCAATGCTGATCTGTCAGCACTTTTTGAGGCAAACTTCGGGTCTGATGGCCAAGGAAGGCAGGGCCTCAAAGTAGCATCCGTGTTCTGTCTTGATTCTTCTTCGAAGGCGTCGGGGATTTGCTAAAACCGACGGCAGCTACCACGAAGCCTTGTGGTATGCTCTCCGAAAGAGGCATGGAATGCACAGCCATGACGGATCTCGATCCTCGTTACGACACTCCGCTTTTGCCTGGGGTCCTGAACCCAAAGGCCAAAGCGAAATGTCAGAGGATGTCAGAAAGGTCGGGTCCAGCTGCAGTTCTTCGATCTGGGAACCAAGCGCACTCTCCTTGGCCTTAGTCAGAGGCTTCAGTGCGGGTGTCAGGTCCGCCCCTAAACCCTGAACCCTAAACCCAACCTTGGGAAAAGAGATAAGGCAGGCGGTTCTGCGAGTGCTTTGAGCCCTCTCTGCACTTCACCTTCAGGCGAGGTCTGAGCCGAATTCCTGTGACGGAGGGAGGGGGAAAAGAGCAAGAGGATTGCTGCTGTGCCGGTGGGGACTCGATGTTTGGTGTGTCTTGGTCCCTGAAAATTCTCCTCCCTCACATCCTGTGAGAGATTGCGCATCAAAGTATTCCACCACATTCTGCTTTTTCCGCTGCTCCGCTTGAGCACTAGTGGATTCCACATCAGCGTTCTCTCTGTGCATCGAATGCATCTTTTGCCCTGTGCTTCCCTGGCACCTTGTGATTCTGCAGCTTTGGCTACCTGTACAACGTGCTGCAGGCATGATGGGCATGATAACCCTAAACCCTAAACCCAATAAGCCTTCCAAGTGGGCGGCGGCCTTTCAGCCGGGGTGCCTGCGCATCCTGCGCCTCGCTGCGTCGGACCTCTGAGTTCCTGCCGGGTCACAGGTTGGAGGCTTACGGTGCCTGTGTTCCTCAGGCGGAACAGCAAAGCCTCGTCGTCTTTATGGCTTCGGGAAGTAGGCGGACTCGGTTGAGAATCAAGCTGGCACGGCGAAGTCTGCCTTTCTCCATGCAGCGTGGAAGGGCCGGCGGCCCTGTTAAACGACTTTCAGCCAAAGGTCCAGCCGAGTGGCGCAAGCACCCTGAGCTGCCCTGAGCCTCCAAAACTACCTCAGCCAGAAAGCCCGCAGCTTTTGAGTGCTCACCACCAGCACAGGAAAGGAACATAAAAGGAACTCCCAGACAGAGTTTCTCCTCAGAACCTGGCGCAGCCTCTCCATGGACCTTTGGACTCTATGAGGGCCACAGGGAGCCCCTGAACCGACGCTAAACTCTAAACCCCGAGCATCAAATTGCAAAGGGGGGAGTTTGAAGCCGTGTTGAAGATGTTTCTGCGTCCCGCGAGGTGTAGAGCCTGTCAGCGGTTCGGGTGTTTAGGGGGTTTGGGGGGATTGCTTAGACTTGGGGGGTTTGGGGGTGCAGGAATTGGGAGTTCAGCAAGTCCTGTTTCGCACATGCCAAGGTGCCCGTTGCTGCAACCTGCAAGAAGTCGATGCGTTAGCCTGGTGAGAACGTGAAATGGTTCTTCTTCTTCTTTTTCAGGCTTGTGCCGTTTCCTGTGCGAGGGCCCCTCCAGAACCGGTTTGCTTTCCTGCCCGAAGGCTGCGCCTAGCGAAGATCAGAACAGTTCATGCGAGGCTTCGCAGGTGACTTCAAGCGTTTGCAGCTGCTGTGTAATGCAGGGGCCTGTTATTCTGATCTCTTCCTCCGAATCCGAAGCCTGTGACTCTCAAACTCTCGTTTCAAACCTCGAGATTTACTACACTTGCAGCAGCACCCCAGGCCCAAGGCTATTTTGCCATAATCCAAACAATCGAATGCTTTGCTTCTGAGCTTGGCTGGCAAAGCAGCTTTGGTGCACTTCTGACGGTGGCAAGGGCCAGACCTCGCCGGGTGAGTCGGCCTCTTGGTGCAGCCGCAGGCAGTTGAGGGTTTAGGGTTTAGGGGAGGGCGCAGAAGGCTTCGTGCGAGCCCTGCGACCTTCGAAAGAGCTCAGGAGAAGATCTTTCGAACGACCCTAAGCTCCAGACCGATCTGCTCTTGGAAGATCCTTCCACGTGAGAGGCGTCATTTTCAGGGCTGCCCCATCCATCAGTGACTTGGGTGGTTTGTGCACCATGAAGTCCCGGGGCATTCAGTTAATGTTCTTCTGTTCCTGATATCTTCATGTCAGCGTGACATCACAGACATCGCGCTCTGCGAGGAATTCGGTGCTGTTGGCCGACGCCACTCAGTTTGGAGAGCCTGTAAGGCCACGTGTCAGGGAATCCAATCGCCTGAAGTCCAGGTTTCGCTCAGCGGCTTCGGAGGCTTCATTTCAAGAGGTGAAGCAACGCGATGGGGCCTTCACCTCAGCATGAGTGTCGAGTCCGAGGTATTCTTGTGTTCCCTCGATTCTTTGGACATGTCTCTATGCGCCTGCCCTAAGCTCCGCAACCCGGAAACTCCAAAGCCAGGAGGCTAAGCTTAGGCTCCTGGTTTTTGTTCCAGCCAACCAGGGCACTTCGGGCGGAGTGACGAGGGGTGCAAGGGGCGGTGTCCGCCTGTCCCTCTTAGAAGCCTCCTTTTTTTCGGAGAAGGGCAGCCTAAGCTCACACACTGCCTAGTATCCTTTCTCTACGGCGGTGGGGTTGAAACATGCACATTTTTTTTTGGACCTTACCGGGGGGGGGGGGGGNNGCATTTTGGGGGCCTAAAAGAGACCTAGGCTTCCCTGGCCTCCAAGATGACTTTTGTTGCTCCTCCGGGGAGGTGCTCTCTTGCCCCGGAAGTCCAGAATTTTTTGTCTTTTCGGGCTTTGAAAGCCAAAGGTTGGTCCAGGCTCAGTGGAGGCTGGAGGCTCTTGCTTGCACCCAGAGGATTGATGGGATTCCTCTAAGTCGTCGTCCCGCTTTTCCGTGCCTTCGAGGGGCGCCTCCTCTAGCTCCGAGGCTCTTCGCCAAGGAGCGGTTGCTTGTTGAATGAACCTGCAGCGGCCAGCGGGGGAGGAAGAGATGGGGCCTTGTAAACGCCCAAGCAAGACGGTTTATAGGGTTTTTGGGGCCCAGATGTACGACGATGGGAGAAGTCTCATGGAGCATGAGCGAGGTTCGACGAAGCTTGGCGAGTCTGCACCTCACAAAGAGTTTCGACGCCTGAAGGCTGCGAAGGATTTCAGCATCAAAGCTTTCTTCACGGGCTTTCGTGTCAGGCAGGCAGACGTTGCAACCGCGGTCCGGGCCACCCTGTTTTGCGTAGACATCGCAGACGAGTCCCATTCGCGATGAGTCGCTAATCGGAGCAGTTCTGGCCAGTTAAGCAGGGCTGCTTCTTCTGGGCATCCACATATTCTGCTCCCTTAGCCCTAAACTAAACTCCTAAACCCTGAACCCCGAACCCTAAACCCCAAATGTCGACAGGGAAGGGGAGGGCTTCAGGCTTCACTTTCTGCCCGCTTTGGCATTTCGGCCCAGTCCTGGCCAGGAAGCTTCGCAGTGAACTCGGAAGCTGCACGGCCCGTTCGAGGGCTTTTAGCTCCAGAGTAGCTGGAAGAAAGGGAATAGGTAGGTGGCTACACCCCAAGCTCATGGCTACTTCAGGATTAGCCCTTCCTGTCTCGTCCCTTCTTGCCGAAGACCGGGAGTTTGAGCTGGAGGCAGGGGACCTTCACGTCTGACTCGAGCTGTCGTCACTTCTGGGGGTGATCCTGTGAGGCTTCGCTTGTTGGTGTCATGTCCACATGTCCACCATGCAGTGGGGTCCTGCGACTTTGTTGTTGAGCAGCGCAGTGGTCAGCGCTGCCATGTTGGCGCCTTGCTGAAGCATTCAGCAGCTCAATAGAGTGCTTCGGGCGGCAGATGCATTTGCAGGTATTTGACATCTCTGCAGTCTGAGCTTCCCATTCCTCTGCCGTTGGGCGTTCCTGGTTTCCTTTTGAGCCCGCCGGCTCCGGTGCCCGGATCGTATGAGTTACACCTCTCCACCTGATGCCGTCGGCTCATCTTTGCCCCGGCTTTCGGCTGTGCAGAAAAGCTTTCAGCCCAGAAGTGGACAGAAGGCAAAGATTCAGGGAGAAAGGCTTTTGCGTGTGCTTGCGTCGCGTTTGCTCTGGCAAGGCAAACCCAATGCGGAAGAGTGCTGCAAAGGTTGCTGTGATCATGGGCCTACACCTTCCCTTCCGCTCCAAGTCCTGTTCGTTTCGAGGGCTCAGAACGGCTGCAGGCTGCATGATGAGGGTATATCCCCCCTAAACGGGACTGCACGATCCTCAAGGGCCCAAGCCCTCGGGGCCTCCGCCCCGGACCCTACAAGGAGTGTCGGGCTGCTGCCGAAGATGTTGAAAGGGCGCTGAAGCCAAGGTCGGCGCCTATTCTGAAGGCCGGTTTGGACACCTGTGGCCATGCAGCGCGCCAGAAAACTCGGGACCTTGTTTGCTACTTCAACCGTTTCTTTGAAGCTTGGACCCCAAGCCCGAAGCCGTCCGCATGTGTGATCGTTTCGAAGGGCTTTGGGCTCCGGCCCAGTCTTCCCTCTGACATCCTAGGTAGTATTGAGACCCCCTTAAAGGGGACCCTTCTTCACCCTACTTATGGCTCTCTCACAAGATACGTCCCCAAGGGTCCCCCTAACCCTATAACTTCCCTCTGAGTGGCGCAGGTCTGTTTGAAGGTCTCCTTTTCTTGGCCGCTCCGTTGTAGCACTCCCGGGCCCCCTGAAAAGCCAGGCCGAGCGACGAAGCGTCGAGTCCCAGCCCCTTTGCCTCGCCCGCGAGTCTCGTGCTCCCCTTTCACGTCCTCCGGCACAAGACACTACGAAAGTGACAAAGGCCGCCACTGTGGTTTCGGAGGGCTCTGAAGCAATGCCTATGCAAAGGTTGGCCCTGCAGCTCCACTTTCGCCGGCGCTTCTAGCGAGAAGAGGGATGAGAAGGGTGAAACGGGCCTGAGCCGCTTGCCTTTTTTCATGGCCTTGGGCCCTGAAAAAAGGGGCGCCTAAACCCGATAGAGCCCTAAGGACCCTTGCGGTAAGGTCCTGTTGCGGGCCAGGGGCTTGATCTCGGCCACCCCTTCGCAACAACACGAGGCCCGAAAGGACAGAGAGCTCAAAGAGAGTTGCATGGCGCTGCTCTCGGGCCCTGCCTCCCATACCCCTCTGACAGCACTCTGTAGCGCTTCATGCCCTAAGCCCTAAATCCTAAACCCCAAACCCGAGCTTCCTTCTTCGGGCTTTATGGCAGCGCGACCCGTCCTAGGCCCCAGCTGCAGCGAGACGTCCGCAGCTGAAGTCGTGAGCGGCCCCAGATCTCAAGAGAGCCCGGCTCCCGCGGAAGCTTCGGAGGTGTAGTGTCCCATGGCGTTTTGGGGCCCACTTTGAGTCCGGCCCTGCTTTTCACAGAGGCCTGCTTCCATGACGCCCGGCCTCCGGGCGACTCTGTTTACAGCTTCTATCCGACCTCCCTGGTGCCCAAAAAGTCTTCGCCCAAGAGCTGGCGGAGACCTGAAACCTCAGGCACCCTCAAAAGAGCAAGGAAGACGTTGGGGGCCCTGAGGCACTTCCCCAATGAGGCCGTGCCATGCCTCCCTTGCTTTTCAGTGGGCCGGTGCCCTTGATGTCCGCATCTGGGAGCTCGGGTCCTCCTCCAGCGCCGGGCCTTGCGCAGAGGAAGCCCGGCTGTGCCATGAAGGCCAAGACTACCGAATGAAGCTGCGAACGCTGCCATAAACGCCCAAATAGCTCACAATGCCCTGGCCCAGCTTTCTGATGCCATGGGAGAGTCCTGATAGCCCACCCCCCCGCCCCAAAGTTTTGGACTTCCGGCCGTTTTCGACGTTTTGGGCTCCATCGAGAGATGGGGTGCTGCCTCTTAGTGCAGTGTCAATCAGCTCGAAGCCTGGTGTCGAAAGGCCCTTAAAAGCCTCAAACACCCTTAAAAACCCGAAACCCTTAAGAACCCTAAACCCAAAAGCCTAAGCTCCCTGAAGCCTTGCTAAAGCCCTTACGGCCCAAGGCTTAAAGCCAGCAGCCTCCAAAAAAGCTGGGCGAAGGCAGCCTTAAGTCTGCCCTTGTGAAAGGTCTTCAAGCTTAGGGTTTAGGGTTGAGGGGCCTCTTCTCAAAATCCCTTCTTCATGATGCTTGCAGCTTGAAGTTCGGCCGAAGCGCAGAGAGGCAAACCCCAAAGCCCGCACAGGGTTTTACGATGTCTTGCGGTCTGGGGACCTCGAAGCCTTGATTTTCGGGAGACTTTTGGGCACAGCGAGCACCACCCACAAGATGCCAGGAGGTCACAGGTGACAGGAGGCATCCGAAACCAGTCAGGGTTTAGGGTTTAGGGCTAGGCCCTACCGCTCAAGCCTGAAATTCCTTTAGGGCTCAGGGCTTCCCCGGCTTCGCAGCGCCAGCGCTTCTCGAAGCTTTCGTACTGGGGTTTAAAGGTTTAGGGGTTCCAGGGTTCAGGGTCTGTCTGTTGGGGACGGCTTCCTTCAGAGCCCTCCAAGACAGGCAGATGATCCCATGGAGCTTGACGTGGTATTCTTTAGCTGAGATGCTTAGCATCGTAAGAGAGGATTAGGGTTTAGGGCAAGAGGCTTACAGCATCCTTCGTCAACGGAGCTGCTTGGGGGATGCCAGGCCACCTCCCCGCCCCTGCGGTTTTGCAAAAGCGTGCTATTCCTTGGAGCTGTAACTTTGAGGCCCGCAAGTCATGGCATCCTTCTTACAAGGACTCCCAAAGCACACAAGGGGCCAGTCTACTTGGAGGCTAGAGTGCTGAAGCGCAGAGTCCAGGATTCGTCCCTTGCCTTATAAATCACGGACGGAGTCATCTTCATCTCTCTGTCCTTTCAGCACAACCCCGGACCCCTACTATAAGGACCCTGAGCACCAGGACCCTTGTTATAAGAGCCCTTCTGTATAAACACAAGTAGTAGGAGCACTCGGCTTCTCCCAGAAGAAAGGGACGCGTCTTCGGCCTGGAGCCTTCCTTCATGGATTCGTGCTCCCGGGCATTTCTTGGAGTAGCTCTATGGGCTGCGTCACTACCAGAGATTCCTAGATCAGAGCCTCCTCTCCCAGGGTCCCCTGGGAGAGTCCACCAACTCGCTCTCGGCCCCTGCTTTGAGGGACCTGGGATCGATCCCCATGCACCCCCCCCAACAAATGCCCTGAACCCTTGAGGTTTAGGGCTGAGTTGAACCCCCACCAACCACTTCAAGCCCCCGAAGAGCTCCTGGCTCGCTGAGCTTGCAGCTTTTCACAGGGCTCCCCAGATGCACTCTGAGGGATGTTGCGGGGTTTCGGGGTTGTGTGGATAGGAAGCAGCTAACTCATGTACCTAACCCTAAACCCTTAAACCGAAGAGTTGTGTTCATCTGAGCCGTAAGCACCAGAAGCGGAGCATCCCTAAAAGTCGCAAAAGCATCCTAAAGTCCTAAAGCTAAGGGTTTAGGCTTTCCTGATGCAACTTCTCAGGGCTTTAGGCTTGGGTTGTTTCGGGGCTTGCCCTTACAGGTCAGGGCACAGGTAGGGCTCACAGACTGCACAGTTAGGTCCTCAGGTCCTTAGGGGTTTAGGGTTTAGGGGTTTTAGGGGACATCCTGAAACCGCCAACCCGAGGGTTTCGACAACTTTCGCCCCAAAAGCAGGGTTATCGATCTGTTGGCTGCTGGGCCCTGAACCCTAAACCCTAAATCCTTAGGGGCTCAAATCTGGTAGCCCCCCAAAAGCTCGTGAAGTGCGCCTGGCGTAACTGAGGTTTAGGTTCAGGGTTTGGGGTTTCGGGTCTCGGGTAGGGTTCTCATCATCCCTTGTCCTATGTTTTCCAACTTTCCGCAGCTGTCTGCTGGGGGTTATAATGGTGTATGGAACCCGGGGTTTTGGGGTCTTTCAGCTTCCACATGAGTTTCTGTCCTCTGCTCAGACCCCTGGGTCTGTTCGTTCGTCTTTGATTTATGGTACAACTTAGTCCGCAAGCTTTGTTGAAGGGGGAGGCAAACCTAATCCGAAACCCTTCAACGCTCCACAGCCTTAAGAACCGAAGCCCCCCCCGCCCAAATCCCTAAACCCCTAAACCCAAACCCCATTTTTCGATCTCCAAGGGTGTTAAAGCAGCCGAAGACCCGGGTCAACCCTGGCTGAGGTAGGTTTGTGAGCCCGAGACCGAAAACCCCACACCCCAGAACCTCGAAGTTTAAAGGCCCAGATCCCGCGCCCTTAACATTTAAGCCCTAAGCCCTAAACCCCTAGACCCTAAGGAGTAAATTTCGGATTTTTTGCGGTTGAGGGTTGAGGACATCTGTCTTCAACTCTAGATGTCTAAACCCCAACTCTAACCGGTAAACCATAAACCAACCCACAACCCTAAACTCTAACCCCCTGAAACCCCCAGGTCTCTAACACCCTCAAGCCCTGAACCCAAAATCTCAAACCCCTCATACCCAATGTCTCCAAACTTTGGAACCCAGAGCCTCCAACCTCTGGAACTTAAATCTCTAAACCTCTCAAACCCTAAGCCTCTACTGTAACCCTGAAGCCCTGAGCCTCTATTCCCCTCCAACCCTAAACCCTCTACGGTAGAAGCCCCTAGAGTTGGAAACCTAATAGCCTCAATCCTTAAGAGTAAGGTATGGGAATCCCATCACTAATTGTCCTTAATCCGGTTTCCAACCTTTTTGGGGGCTTTGCAAGAGCCCTCAAGCCCTGCACCCTTAAAGGAGACCCTTTGGATGCCCTTATAGAACCCTAAACCCTAAACCGTAAACCCAAAACCCTAAACCCAAAATCCAAAGCCCTAAAACCTAAACCCTAAACCTTAAACCCTAATCCCTAAACTTTTGTAGATCCCCTGGTCGGGTTCCTTTGAGGCCCAAATCTCGATCCCAGGTTCGACTCTTCGCCTCCGACCTCGGGGCTCCGTTTCTGAGGACCTGGGCAAGGGATCCTTGGCGGGGGCTTTTTTTTCTACACGGTGTTTCGTTGAAATTCTTCTTGGTGTTGAAGAAACTCTTCTAAAGCAGCACTTTCTTCGATCGCGCATTTTTCTTTAGGGGATTCTAGAATGGAGTAGTGCCGTAGTTTGACTTTTCTGGCATACGGACTTTCTAGGGTTCTAGGGTGGAGTTGTAAGATGGCATGTTGAAGTAGGGTCTTATGCGGGCTTACAAGGGCGTGGTTATGGTCTGCATAGTCCGTTGCTTCCGCTGCTTGGCCGTCGTGTGAGACCGGGGTTTTCGGGCTTTCGGGGTCCGGAGGTTTGGGAATTTTCCGGATTTCGGACCGTTCACACTGCAGTCAGATGAGGGGTGCCAAGGTGTCTCTGTCCCTCTCTGTCTTTCTGTCTCTCTCTCTCTCTCTCTCTCTATAGATAATGATAATGTCATAGACAGTTATAGATATAGATATAGATATACACACAAACACACATGCATGCACAAAGAGTTTACATGTAGATAGATAGGTAGAAAGAGGGATAGATGGATGGATGGATAGATAGACAGATGGATAGATAGATCGATTAGATCGATAGATAGACAGACAGGCCGACAGATATAGATCAATGACAGATAGATGGATCGATAGACCGATATGCCGATATGCCGATAGATTGGTTTGGATATATACATACGTATAAACAGACACGTATAGACGGACACACGCCCGCCCTCTCTCTCTCTCTCTCTCTCTCTCTCTCTCTATCTGTCTCTCTCTGTCTCTCTCTCTCTCTCGGTTTCATTTGTCCGTGCTGAGCCAGACTGCAGAGAGCATCGGTGGTTCCGTTCGACTATCAGGAGCTTCAAACATTTTGAAAATTGCTAGCCCAAACACTTCATCCTTGCCGCCGCTTGCCTGAACCCTGAATCTAAACCCTAACCTCTTTCAGATGTTTCAGAGGACCGAGAGCCCTGAACCCGAAGGTGGCCGAAGAGCCGTGAACGCGGCAAGCCTTCAGTTTTCAAATCTTGCAAACCTCCAAACAAGATCCTAAACCCCCTGATGTCAAGCAAAGCTGAAATGGGAGGAGACTCAGGCCACTGGGCGTCTTTGAGATGCAAGTTTCAAGTCAGACGCACGGTTCTCGAAATCTGCGACCGAAACACGACCAGACGCTCAACTTGCAGAATTGCGCGTCTTTCCTACGGTTCAGCGGTGTCTGCAGGTTCGGTAGGGGATCACCGAGTTTTCTTTGCCTCAGGGCGCGAGCCAGTGGCCTCCCGGAAACCGGGTTTGGGTCTCGGAGGGCCCCCTTTCTCAGAGAGCCAAGGTTCCGAGAAGCCCTCCGCAATACCGAAGCCGAAGAACTGAGCCGTTCTTCAAGAGAAGCCTGGTAGGCAACCGGCTCATAATATGCTGGACACCACACCGTGAGGTTGTTGAGTTGTTGAGTGCCTAAGCGCAAGGCCGGAAGCCTGATGCAGAATCCTCTAGGACCGGCCTCAGGCACCCTGGACCCTCATTCGAGCATCCTAGCAAGCCCCAAGACCTTCATGTCCTGTACAACCTTACGAAGCACCCATGTAGCACAAGCTCTTTCAACATCCGAAGATGCCCCAAGGCACCGGAATGTCCAACACACCCCAAGGTAAATCCCCTAAACTCTGAACCCCAAATCCTAAAACTGAACCTTAATCCCTGAACCCTAGACCCCAATACCTAAACCCTGAACCCTTCCCGAACCCTGGTCCGGAACCCCTGAACCCTGAATCCTTAACCATGAGCCCTAAACCCTGAACCCACAAGCCTAAAACTCCCCGAAAATGCTGCCGCAGCATTTTTGCCTTCCAAGCGGGAAAGCCCCGGGCAGACCCGGCAAGGCCATTGCTTTGGGATTTCGGGTTTGGGGGTGTTGGGCGTTGGGGGTTGGGTTTGGGGTTTAGGGTTTAGGGGCAAGTTTCGGATTTTGGGTGTTGTGCTTGGGAGCTTCCAGAATCTCAGAAGCAAGCTGAGCCCACAACCCTAAACCCTAAGCCCTAATGCTGGCAGGTCATGCGAGCCACTGCGCGGCTGTGGGCCGCGACGCTTGCCAAGAAAGCGCAAGGGTTTGCCAGTCAAGTATAGGTTGGATACTGCCCACACCTTGTAACAGTTGGAGCATATTTATAGTATATCTATCTATATATAGTTATATATACATACATATACGTATACGTATACGTATTTCACATGCATATACATATACATATACATACACATACACATACACATACACATATACATATATATATACACATACATATACATGTACATACATACATATATATATACATACATATACGTATACATATACATATACATATACATAGATACACACATATACATATACATATACATATACATATACATATACATATACATATACATATACATACACATATACATATACACATACACATGCATATACATGTACATACACATACACATATACGTATATATATATATATAAATACATGTATATGTAGAAGTATATGTATATGTACATGTATATGTATATGTATTTGTGCATGTATATGTATATGTATGTGTATATGTTTATGTATATGTATAGGGGTCATAGTAATTCGGGGCTATATATTATGTATTATATATTATATATTATATCTTATATATTATACTATTTGTTATATATTACTATGTATTATATATTAGCTTTTAGAAACTGTTCTATATTGTATAGTATCTGTTTTTTATTACTATATCACTCTATTATTATATCATTATATCAATATATTATTATATTAATATATTGTTATATTATTATATTACTATATTAGTATATTATTATATGAGTATATTATTCGGTTATTATATTATTGTATTATTTTTCATTATATTATTATTTTACTATATCTTGATATTGTTATATTGTTGTTTTATTATTATTATTATTGTTATTGTTATTAATATATTACTATATTCTTATACTATTATGTTATTAAATCGTAGTATAATATACCATACACTATATATTATAGATTATATATTATATACTATATGTTATACATTATCCATTATATATTATACATTACTTATAATATATCATACATCATATGTACACATGCATATATATATATATACATACATAGTGTTTACCTATGTATATATATATATATATAGCCCTCAGTATGACCCCGAATATAAGCTGTTGGCTGGTGGGGGCAGTACCCAAAGCATAGGGTCGGTGCATCGGAGGATTTACTTTCCACAAGTTTCTGTGGTTTGGGGTTAGAGGGTTTAGGGTCTACGGCTTTGGGTTTAGGGTTGAAGGGTTGGAGGGTTTAGGGTTTAGGGTTTGGCCTCTTTGGGACCATTTTGTCCCATTTTCCTTCGTCCAGCAACGCTACCCCAAAGCTGTATCAGCATCTCGATTTGGTGTTGATCCGAATTGGCGTGGCGTTCTTTCTGCTTGGACCGGCTCTGGTACATTCTTTTCCCAATGCAGAGCAACCCTCCATCAGGTGCTATTTTTTACTCTAACCCTGAGCCGTAAACCCTCAGCCCTCAACCCTCACCCTATACCCCAAACTCCGAACTCCAATCCTAAACTCCCAGCCCTGAACCCCAGAGACATGACGGAGAGCTGCCTTGAGGTCCTTTCGCGCTCATGCGGCAGTCAAGCTTGCACATCTGTCTGCAGGAGGGGTTTGGGGCTTTAGATTTTAGGATTCATGGTCTAGGGTTAAGGATTTGGGGTTTGGGATTTAGGACGTCTTCCCGCGCAGCGGCCGAGAATCGTGCTAAGATGGCGCCACCTCGCACCAGGGTTTGACAGCGGCGGCACATTTCGCGTCAAGCGAGTTTCCTTGTTTGCTGCGATAAGCCGGAAGTTGTTTTTCCCCATCCACTGTGATGATGCCACAGGCAGCCACGCAAACCATTTCCTGTTAGGGTTGATGGCCCAGCAGGCCCCGGGTACGTAGATGCCGGACGGCCTAGGACCCATCTTGGGGCGTACTTGTATAAAGTTGCGGGGCGTATTCGGTGCCTGGGCACCCAGTTAATGGGGAACGGCCAACGGAGACTGGATCAAAATTTAGGTTTAAGCGGTTAGGGGTCTAGGGTTTAGGAGTTAGGCTTGTGTCCGCAGAAGAAGTGGCCAAACCCTCCACTCGAGGCACAACAATCTAAACCTAAGTTATCTGATCTTCTCTGACGCCGAATTCCTAAACCATGAGCCCTGAACTCTGAACGTCGAACCCTGATTCGAAGCTCCTTAAACTTCCCAAGCCTTCGCACTTCCACCCATCCTGTAGAGGATGAGTATAAGCCTATAGGCCCCCGCAGACTCGCTGCTGCCGCAGCACTTGGTGCCGGTGCTGCTGCAGCTGCCCGGCACCAAGGACTCTACTACTACTACTACTACGACGACGACTACTACTACTAGTACTAGTACTACTAGTACTGCTAGTA
>CAJNJA010064153.1:0-23160 GCA_905231915.1 Symbiodinium necroappetens
GGGGAGGTGTGGCAGCCCTGCATCATGTCTGCATCTACGTAGGTATCTATGACATGGTGTTTGAGAGTGTTTGTCGGGTTTGCTCAACTTGCCCTCCGCCTTACAGCTGTGTATTGATGGACGCACCCTGGCACCATGCTTGCGAGACTGGGACAGAGGCCCCCATCCTAGAGACACGGCCCCAACTCAAGAATCCGATAGGTGCGGGCCGAAGCACGATGATGTCCGGAGACACTGCCACCGGCTTCCTGAATCAACACATCTACCACAGGCACCGGGCAGAAGAAAGGCCAACATAGATTTTACCTCAACCACGTGACAAAGGACATCTCCATTACGATTCTGTGTTTCGGGTCACGCCAACTCAAACCAATTCTAGGACCCTAAACAGAAAAGTTGGTTCACTTAGGGAACTACCCATATCCCTAAGCCCTAAACCCCTCAGCCCTAAATAGGTAGACCCTATCTCAGGAGGACCTCCCGAGCCCGAAGAGCCAAGCCAGGCTCTGGCCAGATAGAAAAAGAAGAAGAGCCCTACAGGGGGTCTACGGGTTTAGGGTTTAGTGTTTTATACGGGTTCAGGGTTTAGGGTTTAGTGTTTTAGGGTTTGTTCAGGTTTAGGGGCCATCACTTATTTGATGATCTCAAAAAAACCTTATAAGATGTTATAGGGGCTTTCGGGCTGAGTTGCTGAATTCACGATCCCCAACACTGTAAACTTTCAGTTCCACAGGGGGTCATATTGTCGCAAAGAGTGTAAAGTGCACCCATTCAGCTACTAGGCGCAGAACCCTGCTGGCTGCGCTGCGAGCTCGACTAAGAGCCCCAAGAACTCAGACCCTGAGAAACCGCATCAGAGCTAGCCCTAAGCCCTTGCGGAGCCGCAGAAACAAAAACCCGCAATGCTCCAAAGTTCCTAAGACCCCCCCGCCCCCAAACCCTGAAGTTTGGTTTAGGGTACAGTTACAGTGGTTTAAGATGTAGGGCCTGAGTCTTAAACCCCTACTTAGTTGGATGTTCATCGGTAGGTGTAAGTGGAGTTATAAGTAGGGTAACTATAGTTATAACCCAGATTAGGGGACTTACAGCCCCACTTATAACTACGCATGAACCTCCAAGTAAACCCTGCAAGCCCTCAGACGGCCTCCTGGCATGGTAGGCCAGCACGGCCAACATGATCACGCCTGGGAGCCGGGGTTTCAGGGCTGAGTGGGTCCTTCCAATGAGGGCGCTTATGCATGTCGGGGGTCATGGATTATATGGATCGAAACATGATTGAGGCGTGTAGTAAGGATCAAACTCTACAAGAAGAGTGGTCCCACTACCTTGCATGGCTTATGATGAGGTTACCACTGTTGACAAAGGAGGGCTTAAGGTCCAGGGTCTACATGCACCTGTAACTATCAGGGGTCCCTGATTTTCTAGTGCTCAAGTCTCTCTTCGAACTCCGCAGCCTGGCGAGACTTCACTTGGAGGTTTGTAGTTAGAAGCGTGATTCAACGACCTAAGGGGTTTAGGGTTTAGGGGTAGTTATAAATGGGGGTTATAAGTAGGGTAGCGCAAGTATCACCCATATTAGGGGGCTTATAACCGCACTTATAGCTACCAAGCAAGGGAAAAGGCAACAGAAGCATGTCAAGGTCTCTAAAGCCAAAACACTATAAACCCCAGAGCCAAGCCCGACATCCTTGCAGACCCTAAGCGCGATGAAAAGCCTCAATCGCCAAGGCCAAGACTTAAAGCTAACACTTTACGGGCTTGTGATGGAGAAGCAGAGAGAGTCTCTCCTGCAGAAGCTCTGCTTGAGCTGTCAAGACTAAATAGATAGTGCAAAAAATCCTTAACTTACAAGCACTTAAGGGGAACAACTTTTCAAGCCTATGCCTCTGCAGGCCGGGAAATTATTGCAGCACGTTACGGGATTGTGGGATGTTGTGGGTTTAGTGGTTTCGGCTTTAGGGTTTAAGGTCTTTGGGTTTATAGGGCTTATATGGTTTGTAGCTATAGGGTTTAAGGGTGTAGGGTTTAGGGTTGGCCATGCCGCCAGGGCAGTTTGCAGAGGTCTGGCTTCAATCAGGCGGCTGTCATCACATTGTATACATTACATCAACCAGACACCATAGACCGTGGCCCGCGTACATATATACACACACACATACACTCTCATTCTTCTAAGTCCTTGAAAGTCTTAGGGTTGGGGGTAGCGTCCTAAAGCTATAAACCGAACAGCCGAGATTGTTCGTAAAATGGCTCCTTATGCAAATTGAAGCAGGCTTCTTGTGATACTAGTCGTACAGGCAGTCAGACCACCTGACATACACGTAGACCGGCCCAACTCCTATTGAACAGTGGGTATTGAGGCCTTTACAAACAGCGGGTGTAGCCCCTAAAACGAACCAAGGCACAGCAGCAGCAGCTCCCCACCGTTATGCCGACCTTCTGCCATTTGAGTATATAGAGTTGATTGTAGGGTCAGGGAACAGGTTCAGGGTTTGCATTTCGTTCCATAAGTTGGATACCGCAGACATCTCAGCACCCTGAACTCTGATAGACCTCGTTTCAAGTCCACTAAACCCTCAAAACCTAAAACCTCACGGAGGCACACAGATCCGGGGACAGGCTGAGAAGTGATCTTGAAATACGGAGCACAAGCAACCCTGCATAAGTCCTAAACCCTAAATTCGATCTACCCGGAACTCCAGCATCGCACCCGAAAGCTCGCGTCGCCTTGATGATTAGCTTAGGGCTTTGGAGGGGCAGATTAATTATACTAGCAAAGAACAAGGGATCCTTGGGACTAGTATAAGTTTATGGTTTAGGGTTTTTGGGTGATTATTCAAGCTTGTATGGTAATTATTTGCCTCTAGACTAATCTCCCACGGATGGGCTCGACTAACAGAGGCTCAACATTTGCGGCCTTGGGCTGAATGACCATGCCTCCTGGGAGGTGTGGTCTGAGTCTAAGGTCTGCGAGCACACTGTAGAAGCACCCCCCCTTGGTAGCTAGGACCCTTGTGCAACCCTTGAAGTCCTTATCCAAGTAGGCTTATACCGAGCCCTGGCTTTACAGTCGGGCCCCACAAACCCAAAAGGCCTCTAAATGTTTTTTTACTGAGCAGCCTTGCGTCCTTAAGCAAGAGTTACATGTTTCTCCACACCCAAGCAAAGTGAAAGCTTGGGTGGGTTCATAAAGTGGACGTCAACCTTCGAATCGCGCAGGGATCGGTGCTTGAAGGCTCATGTGGAAGCTACAAAGTACATGTTGGGGCTATGACCCGTGGCTACTACAAAGCCATAGGTCTCAACCAAACCCTGAACTAGACCCCAAACTCTAAATCCTTAAACCCCAGACCCTACAGCCTAAATCCTTAAACCCTAAAGCCCAAATCCTTAAACCCTAAAGCCCAAATCCTGAAACCCTAAACCCTAAATCCTTAAACCCTAAACCCTGAATCCTGAAACCCTAAACCCTAAACCCTAAATCCTTAAACCCTAAAACCCATCCCCAGGTCTCCACCAAGGGGCATAAAGAATGATGGGGATGTTGGTCGCGACGAGCCTGTGAGCAGGTTCTGGGGTTTCTAAGGGTTTAGGGCCTAGGGTTTAGGGGACCCCTATATTGTAGGTGAAAGCCGGTTCACACGCTTTTTTCGTGCTGACTTTCACTGGTTTTGTACGGGTCGAGAGGCTTAGGGCTCTACGCATGCATTTCCAGCATCGTCGCGCTGTAGTCGGAACCTGTCAGCCTCGATGTTGGCCACACCTGAAACCCGTAACCTGAATACTCCTACCAGAGAAAATACCTCCAAAACGAAAGAACGATAAACATTTCGATTTCACTTAAGTTGATGTACTACAACTTTGTTAACAACAAAGCCCTACTACACACATCACAACACACACAGCCCAAAAACAAAGGTTACGTGCCATGGAGATTTCTGCAAAAACGCCAAGTTGCACAGCACCAGCAAGCTCCGAAACCCCCTGTCAATCCCTCAGCTTTCCGGAATGTGAGCGTGCAGTGTTAGGATCTCGACTTATTCCCCAGGATGTGTAATGATACGAAACAGACAGGGATCTCGGGCTGCTAAGCCTGGCTTTCGGGCTTCAGCCTCGTATGGAGCAGGTTCTCCCAGACTTTAGTCAGGTGCTCCAAAGCACGACTCCCGGAGACGGCGGGCCGGATCCTGGAGAAGCTGATCTCGAGGGCTGCGCATGCCTCGAAACGTGCCGACAAAGGCGAAGATGCGTCCGACTCCGGAGAACTGCTCGGTGCAAGATCTCCGCCGGAACAAGCCCATTTTCCGGCTGGCAGATTGCTGGCGTCATGATGCATCATGCAGCAGTGGCAATGCTGCCCAAAACAACTCAGTGGCCCATCAGGAAGTCGTATCAGTATCTCAAGACTTTGCAAAGCCAGGTGGCGCGTCAATGCAAGCATGCAGCATGAGCATGAACCCTTAGTAGCCCTCACCTTAATTCCTTTGCACTGAAAAAGCCCTAAACCCCTACGTCGTTGCTTGGGGTATCGGGAAAGGGCGCGAGGGGGACTGAATGCAGCTGCCGGGATGATGCACTCACGTCCGAGAGTCCTAGAATCCCAAATGGTTTGGGGCTTATCCTACAAACCCCCAAACCCTGACCCTACACCCCAAACCCTAAATCCCAAACCCAACCGGAACCCACAAATCCTAATAAACCCCAAACCCTACAGGGCTTTGGGGTGTGGGGCTTAGGGCTGTAGCGGAACCTTCACTGTGACGTAGCCCTTCGGGTACTCTTAGGGACCTATTTTGGTGGTTTAGGGGTTTGGATTTAGGGTTTAGGGTTTGAAGGTTTCGGGAACCAGAAGCCCAGTGTGTGGACAAGCGTGCATCGAGGATATGTTGACTTGACGAGTCTGGGCCTGTGAAATCATGTAAAAACGCCCTAAACCCTAAACCCTCCTAAACCCTAAACCCAACCTACACACTCACCATGTTCCTCAGGAGCCCCTAAATCCCGAGTGGAAACCCAGGGGATGGCGCCTGGGGCATTCTTGGAGCACCTCCCACGTAAAGTCGTACCTGTCACCAGGAGACTTCTGGCTTCGGGAGACTACACCCGTGGCGTCGAGCTCCTCACGGAAAAAAAACGCCCAGCAAGGCCCGGCACCACAAGGGAAGATGCGGGACGATGTGTACCGTGTCTGGGAAGAATCTATCACCTACGACATTCCCACTCTGTGCAAACACTTCGCGCGTCCTAACGGGCAGATTTTCAGTACAGTATAAGCCATGTACTTCAAGTAATTAACAAGGAAGTCTCAGCAAGCGCACCCATCGGGTACAGCAATGCAAGCCCGAATGCGGGTGCCATCATGAGCGATGCTCGCGACTGTTGACCATAAACAACAATCTACACGCACTGTGCAACACCATCATCGGCAGTAGAGGTGGCCCTCGTCGTTGTTGCTGCTGTGGTCGTAGCTATGCCAGTAGCAATCGCAGGTGCTCAGTTGTCATTGTTCTCGTTACTGTTGCTGCTGATATTGCCGTAATGGTGCAAAGGTGCTGTTGCTTGCCTCTGTTCTTGGTTGTGCTGATGGGTGGCTGATGGTAGTGGCAGGCATGCAGGGTAGAGAGAATATGCGGATGAATAAGCTTCGTGTGTGTAGTAGTACAGACTGCAAGCACAGATGGCATGCATGCAAGCCTGTGTATAGTATGTATATGACGAGCGAGAGCGAGAGAGAGAAGGCAATGTATATATATATATATAGAGAGAGAGAGCTATCAAAATGGCAAATAAATAGGCATATATACATAAACACATGTATGTACATGTGTGTGTGAATAGCCATAGACTATAGATGTACACACCAATACATCTACAAGCAGACACACACACATAATATATATATATATATTATATGTTCTGTTTTCTCTCAGGTTGTTTGCAAGGTCTGATATGCGCCACGCTCCAAGTCAAGCATGCCAGGATCACCTGCATATGACTCTGGCTTCGTCTGGGTATCCTTGCCTGAGAAGCAGTGAAGCTCCAGGGCTTTGGGCAGGGGTTCAACATGGTTTAGGCCAGTTTAGGCTTAGGGTTTAGGGTTTAGGGTCAACATGGTTTAGGCTTAGGGATTTAGGAAACGATAATGTGAAAATCCACTAAAGCCAAGCAGNNGAAAAAAAAAAAAAAAAAAGGAAGATGGTATGCACAGGGCCATCAGCAGCAAGCTTCATAACAGAGCCACCTCTATACTTAGAGTGAGGTGTTGGGTATCGTCCCTTCCCTTCCCATTTCGTTCAACACCCGCTTAATCATTAAAAAACACTTTCCCGAAAATTCTCCGATGCCCCAAAAGAGAGACAACAACCCGCCCCAGTAGTGAAACAACTTTTCGAGTTTTATTTGGGGGGATGGGGGCCGTTTAACATCAGGAGGAAGTGATTATGACTCAATTAACTATGACTCTATAATTCCCATTATACAATTTAGCTAAAAACCCGAAGGAACTGTCTTGGTAATCACTCAGGCTTCTATACTGTTATTTCCCCCCATTGTTAGTTTCAATTTTCGCGTTCGCGTCAAGTCTGAAGACAGCGCCTTGGGAAGGTTTTGAGAAACTTTTATGTCTGGAAATACTTGAGCCATTTGCGCGTCCCTGCCGCAACATGTGGCCGATAGCCATGGCGATCGTGTTCCCTAACCCCCCAGGTGCCTACTATATAGGGTACTAGAGCCCCTAGGGCCCTATATAGTAGGTACTTGGGGGGTATAGGGGTTTGCGGCCTTTGCCAAAATAACTTTGCCACGGAAATAAAAACTTGCGCGCGGCAAGCAATCATTCCGAGAAGGCACCGACGGAATATCACGACCCGACACCTCTTAAAAGTCTTTGCTCCGGTTCTTGGGGACAGAGGAAGGCTGTCAGAAACATTGCGAGCGCTAGGCCAAAACCACGAGGAGAGAGTTTAGGGGTTGCGGTCTGTAGGTCTGGGGTTGCAGGCTCCGCGCTTTGGGCGGTTTTGGGGGCTGCAGTTTATGTTAGGGTGTGATGATAAGGTTCAATTTAGGGTTTAGGGAACCAGCCCTCACAGGTCTGCTAGCAGGCAGAGGTGCGCCACGTGATCGCAGGGCGCGCGGCACTCCTGCGCAGCAGCTCCCTCAAACAATAAAACAACCTGAGCACAAGTCCCTTTACTAAAGTGGTTCTTCAGCGGCGAGTGTAGGTGTTTTTTCCCAGACTTAGACTTAGACTTGGCTTAGACTTGCAAGTCTGCAAGTTTGTGGTTTTGTCCTCGACTCGAAATCTGCAACCCTATACCATACATAACCCAACAAAGCCCTCTGTATTGGCCTTCCTGTTGTGGGAAGTTAAACTTCACCTGCCACCTGCAAGGCTTCCTACCTGTAGTTGCAGGACAAAAACAGCGTGTTCAAACATTGCAAACTCGGTTGACATCCGGAGATTCTGGAAAACAGACAGCAAGACACTGGAACAAATGCGTTTTTCCTACATAACTGGGCAACTCTGCCTTCCTAGAGTCATCCACCCCCCAAGCAAAACCAACTAAACCCCAAATCCCGAAACCGTTAAGGTTTGGCCTAAAACCCCCAAAACAGACCCCAAGCTCCACCTCTCTCTCTCTCTCTTTCGCGGACGCTCCACCTAGAGCCCCAACTACCATCTATTATACCCTCGTATGCCGTCCTGGTACGTCACAAAATCTCGGATACTGTAGGGCCCAACATGAGTACCAAGACTGTTTTGAGGTTCTTGATTATATACTGATAGTATAACGTACCCCAACACCCTTAGCTTCTACGTAATGGAGGCCCCTATACTAAACCGCCATAGTACCCCTTATAGACACCTTTCTTACGACCCCTCTAAAAGTAGCCCCTGGTCGAATTATTCAGGCGCCATGCTCTATAGATGGACCTTGCACCTTTGGGCTCGGTCATGAACCTTGGGGCATCTAGGATGTACGTGTCTAGGGTATAGCGCTTATAGGATTTAGGGTATTGGGTTTTCAGGGCTTATGGTGTAGGGTATTTTTGGACGCATCTAGGTCAGGGTTCGACCGTCACAGTCGCAAAAGGCAGGCAAGGACCTCAGGGTATAGGATTTAGGACTTTGGGCCGCTTAGGCTTTGGATGAGTGACAGAATTGGTCGGAGTGCCTTTTGCATGATAGCCTGCCGAAACCCTGTTGAATGTCATGAAGTCTAAGCCCTGAAACCCTGGAAACGGTATAACTCTACTAACCCTAGAAGCCCCTAAACCCTAAACCTCAGACGCTCCATAAACCTTAAACCCCGGACCCACTCCTGGCCCACAACGCTGTCGCCCGAGCAGTTGAATTGTCCCGTGCCCTCCAGCGCAGGCAGCTCACCCTGCAGGAGTCGCAAATCTTAGGTCAGGGCTTAAGATTTAGGGTTTAGGGCTTAGGGTTTAGGGTTTAAGGTTTTAAGGTAGAGGTTTTCGGGGCGAGTATCCTGAACGACCTTTAGAAACATGTGCCGCAAGATATACCAAAACCCAAGAACCCCCTAAGTCCCAAATATGGGGCTCGCCTTGTGCTTTACGATGCTGCCTTTGTTTAGGAGAGCCATCGGCTCTCAAAAGTCTATTTTACAAGTTGGATCCTTTTCTTATGCTTCGTGGCTGGGTTCATAAACCCAAAACAGAAGAAACGTTCAGTTCTATAGGGGATCATAGGATCACCAAAAAGTGTAAAGCGGACTTAGTCAGCTACTAGGTGTCATTTTACAATCCAAGACACCTTTTACCGCTTGTGGCTTCTTCAGTATATGGTGTCCGTTTACATTTCATTAGAAACGTAGGTGTTGGAGGTTTTCAGCTACACCCGAAATCGTGACGGCCCATGCACCTATAAAGTATAGCCAGTTTAGGCCACTTTCAAGGCCAAAACTATGTACCCATACCTACATGCAACTGCGACCCTAATGCCTCAACCCGAAACCCTAAACCCGTAGACCCTAAACCTCTAAGCCCGAAAGACTTCTGAGTCCCCTTAAGCAAAATCTTCCATGCAAGTGGTATCTTGAATAAGTTTGAGACCAGTGTAACACATGAAGCAATAGAATTAATGCTTGGGCTGTAGGTTTTAGGGCGTAGGCGTTAGGGTGCAAGTGGCGAGGATGAGCTAAAACATGCGGACCCCAGATCAAGAATTTCGTAACAGCCCGTACTTAAGGGCCTGAATTTTAGGACTCTCACTTCAGTGTCGACCCCAGAGTGATAAACTCCATCTTCATTACAGGCCTTAACATCAGGATGCCTACCTTGATCAATTTTAAGCGAGGAGAGTTGTTAATCAGGAGTCTACATTTATCGGTGCGGTTCGCGAACTTACAGGCCTCGAACCTCCTTGCTCATGATCTCCCGGAGATGTGCATGCTATCTTGACTTCTGACAACCCCGGCCTAGCACCTTAAGCAAACACCCAAGACCCCAACTGTCCACAAACTCGAAGGCTCCTTTACCCTAAACCTTCGAAGTCGGAAACCACCACCCCCCAAACTCTTGAGGTCCTGGCCTCCGGGCAAGCCACATCCATAGCAAGTGATGTTTGCACTGTGGCGGAGGTGCGCGTCATGGTCGTGCTGGTGATCTCCTCGGTTTGTGCAAACGACAGGCAGGAAACTGTCGTGAAACCGGCTTGGGTTTATGCTTGTCGAACGGAACATGAACAAACACGGAAGTTCACTAGTAGTAGAAGTAGTAGATAGTAGACGTAGTACGTAGATATCACTTACAGTATCATTGAAGACAGCACAGACCTAGGCTCGATGCCATTACGGGACACTGCGGCATACAAGCTCTCAACCTGTATGTCTGACGTTTCCCTCGATTGTCACGGCAGCATACCTCTTGTTTTGCATGATCTCCGTGAGAAGTCGCGATGAGTTATGACCCCAGAGGGTCCGAGTACCCAAATAGTAAGGTTTGAGGTCCCAAAATCCATACTCTGAATGGTTTTTGGACCTTGAAACCCTACTATTTGGGTACTTGGACCCTTAGGGTTATGCATTTCTACCAACAAAGAAATTTTTTGCGGAGGTGCCAGCGTGAAGGAGGTGGACACAGTGGTCGAGTAGGTGGTACTTCGTGTAGACGTGGCCGTCGATGTCACGAATAGACCTGAGGCATCGATCCGCGTGCTACGGCTTCGGGCTATAGGGCTGACCTGTAGCCGAAAAGAACTACTTTTGAAGGGGTTTCTGATTATGGTCGACCACGCCTCTATATACTTATGGTTCCTTATTGTGGAACCTATGTAGTCTAGTTAGTTTTTATGGTTTCTAAAGATTTTCATTCCTTATTATGGTTTCTTATATTGTAGTTCCTTAAAAAAGGTCTTTTGGGCGACAGGTAGGGCTTCAGCCGAGCTCCAAGATAGCTAACGGCTAAGGACTGACGGTTTAGGGTTTAAGGTTTAGGAAGTCTCGGGTTCAGGTGTTTAGGGTTTAGAAGTCTAGGGTTCAGGGGTTCAGGGGTTTGGGGTTTAGGAAGCCGTCCCCCGCGAACTCTGACCCTGCAGAGAAAAACATTGGAGGGCCAAGCTGCAAAGCGGAAATGTCCCGTTGAAAGCCCTGTCAGTGCCACAGGTCAGGACCTGCAAGGCTATGTGGCACAGCATCTTGACTAACACAGCTTGGCGTCAAATCAGGCCAATGTGGAAAAGCAGTAATACTCTATTAGCACAATATTACGATTTTTATGATGATTATTATCAATACTTATTAGTTAGTAGCTATGTAGCAGAGCTCTGACTCTGCACACCCGCCAAGCCTCAGAAGAACCTTCAAACTCCGCTCCACATGCGACGAGGCAACTGCCACCTGTCGCAGGACACGTGGGAACTGCCCAGTTGGTGCTCTTTCCGAGACGAGAATCACGGATGTCGCGGGACGATGAAAATGCAGACAGGGGTGGCGGTTGGGATGATACTGACGATCATGATGACAGTGATACAGGTCATGATGGTGACAGCAAAACATGGTACAATTAAGCATGTTTCAAGATTGCATTCAAAGAGACGCTGTCACAATGACAGTCGTTCCCGCCACCACCGGCACAGTGTCACAGCCACCATCAGATTACCTACACAACACCCCGCGACCACTACTGCACCATGCCATGCAAATAACCGCGACGACAAGGACGACTGGCTCTGGCATTTTGTGCCTGCTTGCTCTACGCATGATGGGAGTGAGCGGCAACCGATATTGACGAACCCATGAGGTGTAGGAGTCCAGCAACATGATGCTACACATGTCATACCGATCCAAACTTGCGTGCAACCTTTCTTGCTTGTATAGGGATCATAGTACCCCAAGAAGGTTAAAGGTTACCTAGTCTAGCATTTCGAAATTCAGCGCTGCAAGGCGAGAGGTCGCCAAGGTGCACCTGATGTTGACTGAGCACCCGAGATCCTAAGAGGGGAAGCCCTCAAAACCCTCGATCCTATGCCCTAAAACCTTCGAGCCTTAGAAGAAAGAACACCGTCATAAAGCCCTCGTGGGACCCTTAGTTTGGCCTTACCTAGGACCCCAAACCGCCCATAACCCTTCAATACTCCGGGAGCTGCCGCCTGTCGTCACTCCACTGCAGTTGTGCGCATATTGCGAGCCCACCGGCAGGTTGTAGACCTGGGCTTGGGGGGTTTGGGGGTTTTTAGTGTTTCACAATTTTAGTGTTTAGGGCTTCAGGGTCTTAAGTGCCCCAAAACTTTAGGCTAAACCCTAAACCCTAAACCCTAAGGCCCTAAGGGGTTGCGCTTCAGTGTAGGACTGTAGGGTCGCAGGCTTGACGTCGGCTCGACCTTCCGAGGGAACCTTCGAAGCCGGAGGTGCACAGCTTACGTTTTCTAAGCGGGCAAACCTTTAGGTTGCCTTTTTTTGTTGAGGGTTTAGGGTTTAGGGTTTATTGAAGCTCCTTTTTGCGCCTGCAGGTACAGTCTAAAAGTTTAGGGTTTAGGGTTTAGGGCCTTAAACCCCCTATCCTGACCCCACAAGCTCTTGGCATGCCCACCTCGAGGCTTCTCAAATCCGTCTAAGCTAAACAGGGGCCAACAAAAGCACCCAAACATGAGAATGCTACAGAAAACGTAATTATGATGCACCCTGAATCCTGAACCCCTAATTGTTGCAAGTTGCACATGGGAGGGCTTCGCAATCGGGCATCACTCCACGAAGTGATACACCAGAGGTTTCCGAAAAGCCTGCTTTTCGCTGTTGCGGGGCGAGCTGAAGGCTGCCACATGCGGGTTTAGATTTAGGGGTTTAGGGTGTAGGGTATAGGGGCTTAGGGTTTAGGGTATAGTGGTTTAGGGTTTTAATTTTAGGGTGATTTAACTAGGCAAGAAGTGTTATGCCCATGCATTGAAGCCTCTGTATTTTGAATGCTTCTGACAGTCACGCTGGGGCTGGTGATGTTGTCGTCGTTCACTTGCAAACTGTTCGGGTTCGTCACAGGATTAGAACAGCCCCCGTGGCCGGCAGTGTCTTTGGTGCCAGTGAGCTGCATTCACACATTTGGGCGCATATCGAAGCTTAGAGCGCTGGAAGCTCCTGTAAGTGCAAGGAGCTCACTGCATGCTACGTCGTCGCTGCAAAACAGCAACATCATCTCCGGAACCACCGCCAGCATCTCCGGAACTAGAGGAAAACACACTCGACACTCCCACAGCTATCGGCACAGCTGGATTCACTGTAATGTAGGAACCTGATTGAGGATCCCTGGGCCAATTATTAGGGTTCTCCATATGGATCCTAGTATATCCTAGAGGGTCGGGGTTTCTTAATCAGGTTCCTACATTGTTCTATCATGAATCATTGCCTTCATAGCATCTCGGATCGAGGCCACCGGGCCCTCAACTGGGCCCCAAACCCTCCGGACCAGTAAAAATTATACATCCTGAAAAAAACCTGGGGCGCTCTAAAAATCCTGAAACCCCTCAATCTCCGAACCCCGAGTTCTGAAGGTCCCGTGGAGCCTGCCAGTCGCGGCAGGCCGGAAGAATCATCGCCTCACTGACTCAGGGTCCATGAGCATGAATGCTGCAGGGTTCAGGGTTTAGGGTTAGACCCTTGTTTGTGTCTGGACTTGTGCAAACGCCAGAGGCTGTCAACATATGTAGATCTGAGACACTACACTTCTCACTTTACACCCTGCGCACTGTGCCCTAAACCCTAGAAGCCCTAGAGGCATGCACGCTACAAGGAATTGGGGCCTGTAGGGCCTTGGGTTGATGACCTACGGCCGACGACATCTGGGGGGGCCTTGGTGCTATTTCATGCTATTGCTAATTATGTCGACCCCTGAACAAAGGGTGAAGAGGTGAAGCGTGTGTCGTTATGGCTTAGGCTTAGGGCTTGGAGCTTCTATGGGGCTTAGGGCATTATCAGGGTTTGGGGCTGTGGGTCTAGAAACACGCGTTTCTGGTGGCCCAAAGAAGCAGGACATCGCGTCGGAAAAACACAGTCGGGTGGATGAGCGAGTGCTGCCTGAGAAAGCTACAAGCAACCTAAATGCCGGAAAAGTACCAATCAGGATGAGAATACTCCGAAAGCCAGGATAACTTGACAGGCAGCCGTCCAAAACAACATTTGGCGACGACAGACCATAAGACCAACCAGAGCACTACGACAACATCAAAAGCATCACGGGACAAAGGTTTGGGCATTGTTTTGCATGTGAGCTCGACCGGGTGTGCGATGGGCTTAGTCCATGTTAGCTTCGGCGACCCTTACGGAAAGACAATCAAGGTTTAGCCACCAAAATAGAAGCCTGTGAAATTGGTGAGGCTTTTCTTTGGGGTTTCTTGTTCTTGGAATAGATTGATATACTCTTGGCATACCCCCAAGTCCTATTTGACTTTCTTACAACGGCTTCTCTGCGACTAGGATTTCAAGGTCCAAACAAAGCTGAAGCTAACCCTCTTGCAAGAAGGGCAGATTTAAAGCTTGCGGTTCAAGATTGAGGGTCCATGGTTTGAAGATGCCAGCTACAGAGGCTATATATGTGACCATCATGACCGCTGTCCAGTTACGAAACTTGGAAAACCCGGTCGCTGATGTTGCATCCTGTGATGTTGAAGTTCCACAGACACAGTGCAGGCTGCATATGGTTCGGCAGTTGGCTTTGCAGGTGACGCGGAGTTGCAACATCACAACAGAGCGTCGAGTGTTTCAAACATGATTTCACCTCCTTACGCTTATCGCACACTCAAACATGAGGTCAAACATCCTAGCCTAGTGTGAACAGCGGGCCCCATATGTAATTAACAACGAGGTTGTTTGTTGCAAATAAACAAGCAAGAAAGGGGAATACAAACACGAGAAATCACAGCGAACAATGCCAGGTTGCGTCGAGGATGTTTCTCGTGATGAGTAGTCTTAAGACTAAGTCAGTCTGTAGCTCTACGACTCTACGGTTCATGGTTTAGGAACATCCGATGACTCGACAAACCGAGGTGCCGCAGGTCCACCGCTCGGCCGCGGCATAGTAGCCGTCCGTGCAGCTTGCAAAACAGCTGCTCCCGAAAGACACCCCAGCACCTGAACACAGATTCACCCTCAGGTGCAACTCTTGTGCCTTTAGCATTGCAAAGTCTGGCCCGCTAGACTTGGACAGGGCGACAGCGAGCAAACAACTATTGAGATTTGCACCCCCAAGCTCAGACACTAAAATGACATGCAGCATCGCTGACACTCCGGCACAGAGCTTCAGATTCATTCAGTGTTTCGGCCCGCCTGATTAGTGCACATGCCAAATACACTACCACTGCAGATAGGAACCCTTTGCGTTTCTGATTTTCGACTGTCCCTCTATTGCATGCCCAAGAAGGCAGCCCTGAGGGCAAACCTCTTGCGGTTCCGGGATTTGAGCTTTGTGGTACTTCACGACGTAACTTTTAGCCCTGGTACAGGCGAATGCGGCGTTCCGTGACCGTTGAGGGTTCAAGCGCTAAGGTTTTCCGGACTTGTGCGCGAAGACTCTATCAATGTCTGCCGACCCGTCGACCTGTCTCTATAAAAGGAGTGTCTATTCGGTGCGAAAGTTCTTACAAACAAATGACAAATCAAAGTGCGCCAAAGTTGACATGACCAACATGATGCTCAGGCTTAGGATGATGTAAACTCCCAGCTGGTATAAGAAAAAGAACACGAGAACAATAAACTCGTTCAACAAGTACCAAAAACAATGTAACCAGGGGGAATACATAGTTTAATAGGCATCCAAAGCATGTTGAATTCTCTTGGGCCTTCATCAATAACAAACCTCTTTCAGGTGCTTTTGAAAAAAACAGAAGTGTCAGCTGAACACGCCATCGTTGTATTGAGAGTGTTGCTGTATGTTGGTGATAGCGTAAGCACAGGTGAGAATATCCCAACATTCTGAGCTGGTAGGCTTATGTTTTACCAGAATGCGAACGAACGTAGGGCTAAACACATAATACATTTACTTCGCCATCTGGTTAGTTTGGAATAGTGTCAATAGCAGCTGTTGGGTCATTTCCCACTTACCCTGAGTAAATCACAGGAATACTGCACCTTCATTTGTAAAACATAGTGAGGCAAGGGGAGGTACAGAGTGTTAAATGGGCTGGTACTGAAGCGGAACGGTTGCTACAACCACAGCAATAAAACAACATTGGTAATGGTAAAAGTATCACTGGTAGATGTAAGTGTGAAACTACACTTGATACTGGCATAGTAGAGCATATTTGTACCTTACGACCAAGAAAGGAAGTGGAGATTGATTGGAAAGGTTTGTCTGTAGGGGCACGGCCACGATCCCAGACTATTCCAGCACAAAGCGTGGGTACATGAGGGGGGAAGCGCTCACACATACATATACATATATATATANNACATACATACATACTTACTTATTTACTTGCTTGCATACATAACATACATACATAACATACATACACACATACATACATACATACATACATACATACATACATGCATACATGCATACATGCATACATGCATACATGCATACATGCATGCATGCACGCATACATGCATACATACACATATACATATGTATACATACATACATATATATATATACACACACGTACATATATACATGAGACGATGCACTCTAGACACGCACTGCTCTCTCACTCACAAACACATGTACATAGTTGGCCCAGGCGGGCTTATCGGGCAGCATACCCGCCAGAGGTGTTCCAGTCCCTACCTAAACCCTACACCAAAAACCCTGAAGCCGTACCTAAACCCTACACCAAAAACCCTAAACCCTAACCCTACCCTGAACCCTAAACCAAAGCCTGCTGCTGTCAGGCCGCAGCTAAAGGAAACCAGATCCCAGGTCGCCCCGGTGTCGCAGGGAATGGGTTGACACTGAAGCTCGTGGTCGTGGGAAGCAAAGCCGTCGCTGTGGCCTGGGCATCTCTGAGCCCTCAAATCCTAAAGCCTGAAACCCAAAGCCCTGAAGCCCTGAAGCCCTAAGCCCTATAAGCCCTAAACCCTAAAACCCTAAGCCCTGAAACCCTGTCTTGAATGAATATGCTGAAACCGAGACCGTGTCTGAGAATGTAACATGGAGAGGTTGGATTTTAGGATGGGCGCCCCACCTGTTTTGCCCGGTTCGTAATCGAGATGCGAACAACATCACCGACATCGGTCTAGAGCTTAGGGTTTCCGAGTTAGGGTTTAGGGTTTAAGGTGGAGGAGCCTAAACCCTAACGCCTAAACCACCACTGATTGCTCTACGACTTCTCAGTGTGGCTGTTTGGTCTCGGAGCCTAGGGCTTTCGCAGTCCATCTTTGGCACGGGCTCCAGATCGATACGTGAAGCAAATTAGCCGAAGTATAGGCTGTATAGGGCTCCTTCAAGAAATCCTTTAAAGAGTTGGCTGGGATGGGGGAGAGGGGATTCCATGACAGCTACGGAAGCCAACAGTAATTAAGGTTCCTATCTCACCCTAAGCCCCTAAACACCTACGTAAACCCAAAACCCTAGATCAGCCGAGTCTTGATCGTGGGTGGAGAGTTCCGCATGCGGTTTGCGGGTTTAGGGCAGCGCTTGTGGTTTAGGTTTTCGGGGAGAGTAGGCTTGCAGGGGTTTGGTTTTTGTTGGGCTGTCGGGCTTTAGGGACAGGAGCTTTCGGGATCAAACTTACTCGTATTCCTGCGGCTTCTTCTATGAAGAACAGCTGTTCAGTATGCCGTGTTGCAAACATAATCCACTTCGGCTGTGGTGTTCACGTAGCCAGGGGCACAAACTTGATGACAAACTTCACCTGCCAAAGCCAGACAGGCTCAAGGGCTTAGGGCTGAAGATTTGGATTTAGGCCGAGGGCAAAAGTAAGGGAATCTATTTTTGAGGATCCGCTTGTTACACAAACATTCTCGAACAATGCTGTCCTTGTGCTTCGAACTGTAGTACTGGTCGAGGTTTGTTTAGTCTTGCGATCTGTGTGCGCTACATTTCGGGGACGCTCTAATGCGGGTTCGGAATAGTCCAGCCCTGGAGGTACCTGTATATGATCCAGACAGTAAGTGTCCCTGTTTCTGTCCCCACGCGCCCTCTGATCGTCTGTTTGCTTGTATGTGCGCAACTGTACACAAGCTATTGTGCACATTAAAACTGCAACCCTGATCATCACCAGCACGAAGAGCAGCATCACCCATGTCCTTGATTTCAGAGTTCGCAGCTGCCTCCCCATCTTCATCCAGCGCCGGTATCATAAAATCACCAGCAGCAGCACCATAATCCCAATCATCATCCAATCTGTCGTCCAACTTTTCATCACCATCCCGGCTGTCACCACTACCAGCACCGAGTCAGCACCGTCACCGGCAGCTGCAGCAGCAGCAGCAGTACCGTCGATACAATTCGGGATGTACAGCACGGCTCCAGCCAAAAATAAAAAACGAAACAAACCAACATAATATCTATGTGCTAGCTCCTTGCTACCAGCCCTTGCAAGTGCAATGTCACGTGCACACGCTGCCAGCCCACTTCCCTCTCTCGCGGACCTGTTCGGACTCCGTCGCAGTTGCTGACCACTTGTGAACTGTTCTGTGGCAAGCCTGCCGCCAGAAGAAGTGACAGTGGCTTAAGGACTTCTTGCGAAAGAGATTCTGCAGTTTGGCTTGCTTATGTGTGTGATTGTTGGGTTTGAGACTTAGAGCTCAGAAAGTTAGATCCATGCCATCTATGCTTCCTGGTTTCATTTTTTCCAAAGTCTAGTGGCCTTTTCTCCGCACGCCGGTCCCGGGCCCCCCAAAGTATGGCTTACACTACATACTGGCACCGTTCCACTCTTACCGCAAGGCGGGCTTCTGGGGTTCAGAGTATTGGGTCCAAGGCATCAAGCATGATACCAGCTTCCAGCGGTTTTCGTGTTTGGTACCGGGAATTTGACCCTGCAACCCTCACCTCTACAGCCCAAACCCATCCAGCTCACGAACTACAGTAACCAGTAATCTCGCTTAAACCGGCTAAGCGCACTTACGGCAGTTACGGGAAATAGGTTTTGGTGTTCCGGAGAAGGTTCCTCGTTGTGGCAGCTACCTCCACTCGGAACATCAGCCAGAAGCAAATCTACACGACACAACAATGTCCGAAGACACTTCAGGGGTCACGGGTTTGGCGTCTCGTGCGCGGAGTTCAGAGCTTTTAGGGCTTGCTGTGGAGTCTTTACGCATGGCCGTGACGGTACCATATGATTCTAAATTTTATGCTGCATTACGGTCAAGCCTGCGTATCACAAAGGTCATGTCAGGCGCCTCAGGAGGTTCGGTCCTTCAGCAAACATGCTGAAACTTGATAGTGTGCTTTCACAACCATAGTGACATTCACAGGTGGGTTTCTGGTATGCATACTTGGCATTCATGGACACCTGCCCTCCAGGAACACTCAAGTACTAAACAAATTCTCATACTCGACAATGTACAAGGTGCCTAGCTAACCAGAACATTTGGAAAAGCAAGCTTGCCATGGTACTACGCGGTATCCAGAAAAGGACCCCACACCTAGAACACCTTGAATCGGTCTCGAGCATCTATAAGAGCTAACCCTAAACCGCACTCCTACACGACCAACTTTCCAGGCAGCCACTGTTTTCCCAGAGTGAAAGAGCTGATTTCGAGATCATTGCCACGACTTCCTCAAGCCGGCAAATTCTTAAAAGTCTTGAAACGAAAATAGACTGCAGCTATTGGGGCTTAGGGCTCGGAGGGCTTAAAGCTTTAACATGCCCGTTCGCCAAGCTCAAGACGACTTGAGATTACTGACTCCACCTGCGCTGTCTCGGTCATGCAAACGTTTCACATGTATCGTGGTTTGGGTACGGAAATCGTGTTACTCCTAGCATGTTTTGCATGCATATGGCGCTCAGGGGTATACTGCAGTCGCATTTCTGAGCGCAACATTGACTTCAGCCATTGTTGCACGAAGTGCTACATGTATTCGGCATTTCACGCACCTCGACGCTTTTGGATTGAGCCGAAAGCCCTGCCAGCAGCTAGTGTGACCAGGCCATGCTAGTCAGATCTAGTCAGTTCATCACATATGACAAGACCGAAGGTGCCTTGCATCAGATCTTTACATACATAGCGAATCATCGCGTTTGTGTCAAGGTGCTCACTGGAACTAACTATGTTGCCAATGGCCACGGGAGTTTTGCTGCCCCTGCAGGCTCTGTCCTGCAGAAAGGATTTGATCCCGTTTGCCTTGCGTGGATGTATCTCCTTGGTGGGTGCATCTGGCAACTTTCCGATCACGAAGGCAAAACTCCGAGGCCACGCCACCGAAAAATGAGACCACGGGGACTCGTGCTTTTGCTATAGGGGACACTAACATTCGGCTGTCTCTTTGATCGAAGCATTGAAGAACGAGAAACGATGATTTACAGGTGCGGCCTTGGATCTAGAATGTCGCGCACCCAACAGTCATATATGATCCCGGTTCTCGGTTCGCCGACCCCCCCCCCTGGTATCTTCCCCCGCCAAGCCCAGGTCCAAATATATCCCGCGCGTTCCTGCCAGGCCCGCTTCCTGTGGCAGTTGATCCAAAAAAGGAACATGATGATGATGATGATGTTGATGATGATGAGGATGGCGATGAGGATGACGATGATGACGACGATGATGATGACGATTTCGAAACACCCAGGGCGACCCAAACCGTGAACCACACCACACCACAGGGGGGCGGAGGGACAGAGAGCACACCCAAACCCCGAACCACACCGCACCACAAGGGGGGAGGGGAAGGGGTACCAACCATTGGGGAGCGTCGGGGCCCGGCCGAACCGGGAACATATACTCTATTGAAAGAAACCTACATTACCACCATCCCAAACAAGTAATGTAGGGGCCTTAATGACTAGACCAATAAGGATTTGGATGTGTGTGTGATCGTTTAGTTACTACTAACTACTAGGAACCTGCCCTGCCCTGCTGCTGCAAAGGAAGAAAAGCCCGATGGCATGAGCCTACACCCTAAAAAGGAATTGGTTTGGGTGGCTTGGCCGCCTAAGACGGCGTGGGGCGGGAAAGAAAGAAGGACAAAGCCCTCTATATAGACATAAGTTCGCAGCTCGTTGCGATAGTACGATGCACTCGACACAACCTTGTCGCAAGACACTGGCGCCTAAGCGCTATTCCACCGCAAACCCTAAACCCTAAACTGAGTCTTTAGTAACTGATTATCGGGGTGTAGGGCTGGCGGCCTCCAGCGTGTCGTCTTCCGAATGTGGTCGATGAGCGATAATATCGGGGGCCTTAAATACTATCAGAAGAGTAAGAAGAATCAAACGTAACAGTAACAACAATAGTAATAACAATTCAAATAATCATAGAAGTTTATAAGAATGATTATATCAGGGTTTGGGGGAGGGTACGTGACACTCATTTTTTAACTTAAGCTGATGCTCTCGCGCACCGATAGGGGAGTTGACTGCCCCCTGACATTCTTCCCGAGAATCATAGAATCTATTGTCTATGTCGAGCCTATGCGGCATCTCATAAACTAGCCCATAAAGATGCTGCTGAATTCAGTCAGAGATGCTTCCCGAACCATGTGCAATTCTCATGCTCAGCTTGGGGCAAGGACTGAGAAGTGCAAGTAACTTTACTAGCTTCAAAACTTCATTATGACGGCATTGGAGGACATCGTCGCTGTAAATGCCGCCCGAAGTTTCGTCTTTCTAGCAGCCGCTAGAGTGCTCGAGGAAGGACATGTTGTTTCGTGCCCTCTAAGCGTCGTCAGATAGATTGTTGTTCCCTTCGTTACACCTGGAATAGAGCAGGACGGTACTGTCAGTTGTCTGTCTATAATCACCGACTCAAAGGACCCATTCCCGTTCGGAATTTCCACGTGGTCCCTGCATGCTACTATGCAGCACCCGGAAAGCATGCAGCAGCTGACTCCACAAACTGAAGCTCCAATGTGGAGCCGTACCTTCTCCTTAACACTGCTAGCCGCAAAGTCACGACAGCATCAATACGGCCGCATAGAATGTTATATTGTATGGTTAGCTTGAGTGCACTTTTCGGCGAAAAGATCCTGCAGCCACGCACCCGGTTCGAGCAGACATGCCTCTTCTCACGAAGTACTGAAAGAGCACCGCATCAGTAGTGGCTCCGTCCGGGCAACTACTGTAGCATGTGCGGGCAGGACATGCTTCGCATGCCAATAACGTAAACACAGTCGACGTGCCCATCGCAGACTCAAACTGCTGATATGTCTGTGCGGACTGAGACGTCGACACATGATGATGATTGCTGGTTCATCGTCTTGCTACTGCTTGTCGCTGAAAAGCATGGGAACCCATTTCGTGACTCCTAATCAAGCTATATATGCGCACGTGAAAGCTGAATGCAACTTGTGAATCCTAAGCCCTGTCTAGGACCCGAAACCTGAGCCTAAACCCGTATAATATAAGTCAACCATCAGGTGCTGAACCAGCACAGGCAGGCCAGAAAACACTGCAGGCCTTTGCCATAAAGAATCCACAGAACCAGTGCCTGGGGCCACACCACACACCTGCGAGCGTGTCGGAAATCTTCAAAACATCCATGAGGGTCGAGGGCTTAGGGGTTAAGACGCGCGTTCTCTGTGGGTCGTACTCTGCCACAAGCGAAAGGAACCACCCTCGACCCCGGCAAAAGGCGGCCGAGCTAACGTAGCAAGAATTCTGGTTGCCCTAGATTCCTGTATATGTTGTAGGATCCTTACCATAGAATAGCACATCCAAACAGGGTCACGCATTCTAGGGTCTAGGTGGCAGTGTTTTGACCAGCACCCTTTTCGTGTTGTATGACGTACAATCGCAGTCATGGGTATCATCGTGGTCAAGCAGCTGTTTTCGGATTCCGGGGCTTCACGTCGAGTCTAGCTTGGAGCTGTGGCTTTCCAAATCAGCAACTGTCGCCTGCGGCATCTATTCCAACATCTTACGCCCTGCACTCCCTCAGGCGCCTCGAGCCTGAATTCCCACAACCCCAGGCCCAAACCCTAAGCTTTAAAGCCCTGAGTGATAAATCTGCACATCACCCACCCTTCTGCAACCGTAAACCTTATAGAACGCACCTTTTGATTTTGTGTTAACGGGACCGGCTCTAGCACCATAACCAAAGCAAGCCCAACTTGGGACCCCAGAAATAGAAAGCAGAAGTCATCGGGCTAGGCTTTATACAGGAGCAGGGGCATTAAGCCAGAGCGAGCCCGTACAGGAATAAAAATTAGCAAGGGTAGTAGTAGTGGTAGTGGTGGTAGTAGTGGTGGTGGTGGTAGTAGTACTACTAGTGGTAGTAGTAGTAGTAGTAGTAGTAGTCGTAGTCGTAGTCGTAGTCGTAGTCGTAGTCGTAGTCGTAGTCGTAGTCGTAGTCGTAGTTGTTGTTGTTGTTGTTGCAGGAATATGAATAATCCTAGTAATAATTAATACAAATCGTAGTAATCCTCAACCACAGGTCTCGGGTCTCGTTCGTGGTGTTAGCTAGGTTTGGGATGTCGGCTGTTAGGATAGAGACTGGGGTGGTAGGCTTGGGGGTCTCGCCCTTCGTGGCGTTAGTTAGGTTCGGGCTGGGGTGTCGGTTGTTAGGATAGAGACTAGGCTTGGGGGTCTCGCCCTTCGTGGCGTTACTT
>CAJNJA010064164.1:4953-23159 GCA_905231915.1 Symbiodinium necroappetens
TTTAGGGATTAGGTTTAGGGTTTATAGAGGCTGTAGAGAACCCTTAGCTCATACAATTTGGGGTTGTAGGGCACATAAGAGGGAAGAACTTAAGGTATTTAGGGCCTCGTGGTGGTCGGTTCGGGTTGCGGGTGAGCACAGGCTTTTCGGAAGGGCGAGGGGAGGGAGGTGGTGAGGGGAGGGCGGGTCTTGGCTCCTTCACACCTCTGGGCTTCTGAGGATCATGGGACAGGAGAGGGGTTGATGAGTTTAGGGCTTCCAGCATCTTGGCTTGCAGGGTTTTTTTCGTACAGGGGTTGGCTTTACAGACGAAGGTGTCGAATGGGCTTGGAAATCGGGTGGTTTCTTCCATTGCTAAAACAAAATCTTATGGATTTCGAAAGTCTCTTTAGCCGGACGGCCTGCATGGGCAACGACTTTCAGACTTGAGGCCGTTGCGTCGTGCCTCCCGGAGACTTTCTTGCACAAGCGTGCTGGTCTCTGCGAATGACTGAAACATTAATTAAAGGTTCTTCACATGAGACGAGGCTCTATCAGGATCCCAAACACCTGACACAGCAACAACCTTTCCAGACTTAGGCTCGCAAAAACAATTCCTACCGTAAGATATTGGAACCTGATCCTACCGAACCCTCCTCCCAACCCCCGCACACCCCCCCCCCCCAAAGAAAAAATCCTAAACCCTAAACCCGTAAACCCCAAACTCCTAAACCACTAAAGCCCCAAACTCCTAAACCTCAAAGCCCCAAAAAACGCCTAAACATGCCTAAACCCCTAAACCCTAAACCCTAAACCCCTATACCCTAAACCCGAAACTCACTCATCTTCGAGACGCCAAGTTTGAAGGCGCCGACGACTTTTGACTCCCCAGGGCCTTGGCTGGGCGAAGCTTCGCTTGAAGGCTCAGTTTCAGGGTTTAGTGCCTTAGGGGTTTAGGGCTTTAGGAGTTTAGGTCTTCAGGGGTTTAGGGCTTTAGGGGTATGGGGGTGTAGAGGATTAGGGGTTTGGGGGGTTTAGGGCTTTAGGGGTTTAGGGTTGGGAGTTTAGGGTTTAGGGGATTAGGGGTTTTGAGGGTTTTGGGGGGTTTAGGGTTTAAGGAGATTTATGTACTATATTGGGAACCCAAAAAAGGGACCCTAATTTAGAGAACTACCCAAATCCTAAACCCTAAACCCTAAACCCCAAGCCTAAACCCTAAACCCTAAACCCTGAACCCTAAACCCTAAAAACCCTAAACCCCAAGCCCTGGGCGCCGGACATCGCGCAAAGCCTTCGCGTAGCCCTTGGGCGCCTGCAGCGATGGCTTCAATGCCTACTATGGGGGCCTTTTTCAGTAGAATGGGTTTACGGTTTAGGATTTAGGGTTTAAGGGTTAGGGCTTAGGGTTTAGAGTTTAGGGTTTAGGGTTATGGGGGCCTTTATAATTTAGAATGGGTTTAGGGTTTAGGGCCCTAGAGACCCCAAAACCCCTCAACTAAGGAATGTAACTTAAACCCTATTTTGGCTCCTATGATAAATTAACGTATAGGGTTTAAGTGTCCTGGATACTGTTGTGGGGGATACTTCCCCAAATCAGACTAGTAACTCCTGATATGGAAACCCCACGTTTCTACTGTATAGCTACTGAGGACCCTTTCGTGATAGGCAATGTTGTTTCTTAAGTAATGGGCTTCCTAATAGCTTTGTTGTTAGTAGTAAGGAGCCCTACAAGGCTGTACAATGATCAATTCCACTAAGTATTCATGGTATTCAGGCTTCGAGAAAAGTGAAAAGGGGCTCGCTGCTTACGGTTTGGCAAAGTGGAGCTGTAGGGTTGAGGGCTTACGGTCCCAAGGTATGTTGATGGTGTAGGAAGCTCGGGCTGAGACTTTGGGGGTTTAGCAGCTTGAGATGTTTAGGGCTTAGGGCTCAAGGTTCCAGGGCTTCAGGTGTAAGTGAATGCTGGGGCTCATCGGCCTGGCTGCTGGGCAGCAACCGAAAACTTCTCCTCAGCAATTCGTACTAAACGCCATCGCGAAACCCACCTTCCACAACCCCCAAACCCTGAACCCAAGCAGTAGAGGATATGGGTGTGTCGAGTACCCCAAACTCGGGTTAGGGTATAAACCCGTGTCAACCCCAAATCCACAGCCTGGTTCACCACCAGTACGTTTGCAGAGCCGGGATCGCGAAGCACCTGCCCGGACAGAACTTTCATGATGGTTTAGGTTTTAGGTTTTGGCTTTAGGGTTTAGGGCAGCTCTGAAAAATAGTAGATAATCCTATGCCCCATGCCTATATGACATACGATAAGCTGACTAAAGAATATTTACGCCGCTATACTGCCCCTATAAAAGCAAAAAGCCCTTAAAGAAACTCTTAAGAGGAATCCCATGCCAAGCATTAAGGTCCCTGCTACCACCTTAACTAGCAGGAGAGAGCACCTAGACTCAAATCTGGTGTGTTTAGGATTTTGCGGTGTGCGGGGGTCTGGCGTCGAGGAGTCAGAGCTTAAGGTGGAAAATGCTTCGCATCAAGTAGGGGGGTTTAGGGTTAGGCTTCGGAATATGTATAAGGGCTTCCCAGTCGGAGAAGAGTCTGCTGCTCTGCTTCAGCTTCTGCTTCGATGGTCCTCTGCTTAAAGCGGAGGCGGTATCATGGTCTCTGCTTCCTCGGTCGTGAATGCCTGAAAGACCACACTTGCACTAGTTGGGCTGATCAACAAACTGTGCATCTTTAAAAACAATAATAAAGGGAATAACACAAATCACAATATTAGTAATCATAGTACCAATTATGTATGCTGCCTTGCAACACCAAACACCAGCATGCCCTCTTCGGCATCTTACAGTAGGCGATTATCTTCCTCACAGACGTTCACGTCCTCGAGTGGCGGGCGAGGCGGATCCATCCGTTCCCGAAGGCTTAGAACCCTAGGATTCAGGGTTGCCTGCCTATGCTCACACACGTGCGGTACAGGTCTTCTGCATGCACAATTAGTTGGAGCTGTTGAAAACGACGGTTGGAAGATCTATCGAGGATCATCCTCGATAGACTGTTCCAATTTGGCTCAGAACATACTGCGTGTAGATAGCTGCATGTTCACGACTATACACGTCTGTCACCCCTGTCTTGAAGTGGCACGAACAGAATGTAGGTTACCAGTTCGACTGGTAAGTCCTACGAGGGAAGTCAGTAAGTGAAGATTTCGTATCTACATACCCTAAACCCCCTAAACCCTAAACCCTAAAATAGGTGCAACTTTCAGCCCTTCCCATGCACCAGAGCGTCGCAGTAGCGCTCGTCGTGGCAACAGACCACAGACCTCGAGGTGCGGATCTACACCATGTAGACGATTGAAAAACCACGGTCCCTCAACAAGGGTTAGGGTTTAGGGTTTAGGGTTTAGGGTTTAGGGTTTAGGGTTAGCTATGCAACCCTAAACCCTCAATTCTTGATCCAACAAAGGATCTTCAGACTGCGGCCCTCCATGAAGGGGTTATGCCGAACCGTTTTGAGTCACGTGCTCTATATAAGTGAAATATCGGTGGCCTTCATGTTCTAGCACCCGGGCGTCGGGTTCAGTAAGTTTCTCTGAAATCTGGTCTGCCATGACGGGGCAGGTGCTATCTCTGAATGCAGCCGAGCATAGCCTGAATCCTAGGCCCCCGGTTTGGGGTTCATCGGACTTTAGATAGGCTTAGTTTCTGAGTTCATCAACCCAAAAGACTGTACACTTTCAGTTTTATAGGGGATTATATTATCTCAAAGAGTGTAAAGTGCCGCCATTCAGCTAAGGGCTGCAGGTTGGGTTAAGCGGCCTGGATCTTCGCGTCCAGTCTAGCCCTACGCCCTTCCCTCGACCCCTATGTACACCCTCAACCTGCAAGCCTCTGACGGAGACTGGGCAGCATGAAGTCCAGACCCTAGGCCCAAAGGCCCCGAGTGTGAAATCCTGAAGTGGATGCCAAAGCTCCTAAACTGGTCTTAAACCTTACCTATTAAACCCGCTCCAACAATCGCTTTAGCGACTCATGGCAAACCTTCTGGCTCTCAGGTCGCCTCTCCCAAAACCAGGTGAAGAGAACCTGACCACCCAAATCCCTAAAAGCACGTCCTCTCTGAGCTCCGAAGACACCCCAAGCTGCAAGATCTCCTGAAAGGGGACCAATCCCGAGGCTCTTTGTAATCCAAGAGCCCAGTGCCCTTTACTTCAATGACAGGGTAGCTCTCTAAATTAGGGTGTTCTTGTTATAAGGGTGCCGTACTATATTGGGGACCCACAAAGGGGTCCTAATTTGGAGAACTACCCAATATTCTTGAGCATATAAACAGGTATTGGGCTCTCTGTCCGGTCTCAACGACCGCCTAGACCACTCTATTACGGGTTTTTTCGTTCCGAGTTTAGGGTTTAGGGTTTCCTCTTTAAAAGTCCTATAAGTCCTATAATGACAGTGCAAGACTCTCATGAAACGCAGCCAACCAGCTCGACAATCTCGGTGCCAGAGCGCTGAGACAGCTCCCTGGGTTGTGGACTCCAGGCTTCGGGTTCAGGACTTTGGAGAGCCTCTTTAAGGGAGCCAAAAGTAGGGTTTAGGGTTTAGGGGTTTAGGGTTTAGGGTTTAAAGGAGCCAAAAGTAGGGGTTAAGAAGGGTCCCCTTTAAGGAGGCTCCCGACTACTACCTAAGAGGTTTAGGGTGCTGGGCTTAATGTTTGGAAGGGGGTTTAGGGGGTTTGGGTTTCTGTTTGGGATTTGACCGGCTTCTGCAGAGTCATATCTGGGCAAGGGTTTACAAGGTTTCGACAAGGCTTCCTTTGTTCTTTTGTTGGCTTAGGGCTCGGGCTTCTTGCTATAAGTGCTGCCAAAGAGGTTCTACACGGTTTTTTCTAGATGCTAGGGGAGTTAGGATTCCAGGATTCTTCGTATAGTGCCCTTCTAGGGCCCTTATAGATATTATAGGGTATGACAGGGATGCTTCGGGTTCAGGCTCGTGGGGTTGGGGGTGTAGGGTTTAGAGAGGTGAGGGATTCGGACCTAGTGGCTGACGGTCCATACGCGAGCTGTTGCGACGATTTTACAACTGAGGAATCGTTGGCAGAAATCGCGTCCCTTTGCTTGCGGTGTGATAAAAACGGTTGTGTTTTTGTCTTGTGTCTTGGCTCTTTCTCAGGTGCTTGAAGCATGCACAGAGCCCAGGGGTTGGGGTTTGTAGGGTATACAGAGAGAAAGAGAGAATAGAGAATGGGTGGCTGCAAGATCGGTAGCGGTTGGAGTGGGGACTATGGATCCGGGCCTTCAAATTTGGAGGCAGAATTATGAAACTGCTGTTGTGAGACGGCGTTCACGCAAGCTGCAAGTTAAGCCAACAAAACTTGAACCCCAAACCTCTAGATCTCAGGGACCACCGGGAAGAAGCAAAGAACCGGGCGCTTAGGGGCGACCGGTACAAGCCCAAGGTTCCTAAACCCTAAATAGACCCCAAAATCCTAAACCCTTACTAAAACCCCAAAACCCAAACCCCGAAACCCCATATTCTAATACCCCAAACCCTAAAAATCCCAAACCCTTAAATCTTAAATCCGAACACCCTAAACACCAGTGTGTCCTCCCTCTCCGGCCTGCTCTTCTTCCACGTGTCCTGGATGTTCTCCACCCAGATCTAGGCGAAGCAAACATCAGAGAGTTGCCAATCATTGGGGCCCCTCGGTGTCGAACTTCGAGTCTAAATCTCCTATCTTAATCGTGTCTACTTCTATATGTTTCGCAGTTCTTGTTGACATTAATATATTCTTTCTAATGCTACGCCGCAATTCTGACGATCCCTACTGCAATGCCTCAGAATGACCGCGCTGACTCAAAGCCGGGTTCCTTGGGCTTGCAAGGGCTAGGGTTTATAGGGTGCACCGGAGTCCAGGATGGAAATTCAGGGTTTAAGGTTCAGGGCGCAGGCGCAACCCCCGAGCCCCAGACACAGAGCAGTTCGTAGGTCTAAGAAGCAGCAACAAGATGCCCAACTAAACTGGGAAATATGAAAACGTTGAGGGGTTGTGTTCAACTCTTGAATCTGCACAGCCTTGGGAAGGTTTTGATGCTTCGGGATGTTCAGTTTTCAGATCCTAGGCGTTGTTGAAACCCTAAAGCGTAGACCCTAAACCGCGAAGACCTAAGCCCTAGGGTCTGGAGATTCAAGGATCAAGGGCAACAGAGGAAGGCAGAAGATCTCTCAGCTCAAAGCTGAAGCTGAGAAAGGATTCTGCAAGGCCCGAAATCCATAAACCATGAAGAACCACTAAATCCCATGAACCGGAGGGTTTAGGGTTTAGTGGTTTTCGGTTTGGGGGGTCTAAGGCTTTTGATTCCTGCAAGTCTCCACTCAGTGAGAATGCCTGTCAGGCGATGGTATGGGCAGGGCAAGGGGAAGGCTGTCCAGAGTTTCAGGTTTGAGGTTTAGGGTCTGGTGGGCTTTCAGGGGGTGGATCAAGCCGAGCAACGTAAAGCTGACCTGGCCACGTCGAAGCAGGCTTCTCGTCAGCTGACTGAAACCTGGCAATCGAGGGTTGTATAGGGTTCTGGGTTCGGGGGCAGTTCCCTCGAAAAGGGTGTCGTGGTGCACTTAGGTTATCGTCTTTTTCACAGGTATTCGGGCGCATGTCGAACGTTTAAGCATCATGCTAGGCAGTCCGCGGAAGGTTATGTTTTGTAAGGTTGCAAAACCCTTCGCCCGTTTTCGGATACTACCTCGGTCAACCAAGTAGCAACGTAGATGGGCCGCTGTGCTCTGAGTTTAACCCAAATGAACCAAAAGTTCAAGACCCTCAAGTCCTTCAAACCTATAAAGCCTTATCTGCATTCCCTGGCAACATGATCAAGAGGTGTGCCAAACACTATCTATATATCGATTACCTAGGGCCAAAGTATATACTACTTGGGAACATGGAATGTTCGGGATACTGCGAAGTGGACCCTTTAAGATTCTCTGCTGCTTGCCCCATCTTAGGAACCGCGCGACACTGGCGAAGCCTTCCGGGCACTTTGCAACGGCTGTGCTCAGACCCCGTCCCCCCCGCTTGAAAGGAGAACCCTTCTGTTGCGCAATGCGCGAAATGTACAAACCTCTGCAAAAATGCCCTGAATCTCAACAATGGCAAACTTTAGAATACAAATTTCGAAAGTTTAGCAGCAGCAGAAAAAAAGACAGACAAATCCGTCACGACACCGTCCAACCCTAAACCCTAAAACCCTGAACCCCATAAACCTCCCTAAAACCTCTATAGACCCTATAAGCCCCGATCAACCCCTCCCGCCTCAGCTGCGTGGTCCCCACTTGAACAGGGTCGCAGCTGGGAGCTCCCAGCCCCTCCAAAAGGGGGGGTTTGAGGTTTAGGGTTTCGAGTTTCGGGTTTGGGGTTTAAGGTTTGGGGTTTCGAGTTTAGGGCTTCGAGTTTAGGGTTTCGAGTTTGGGGTTTCGAGTTTTAGGTTTCCGGCCAGGCAGAAAATTTCAGAAAAGTTAGGAAAGATTCTGGTGTTTTGGGGAGCGTTGATAAGGCTTTTTGGGTGAATGTGTCTTTATACGTGATGCTTTCTGTAGTTTTTTGCCGATAAAGTTCAAGACATATAGGCCTCAGGTTTTACGACTTAAGACCTATTCCAAAACATCGCGAGGAGCCGGAGAGTGGGACGGGAAGGGGGGGGGGGGGGTAGTCGGTTTGTTCCAAACTAAGTATCATGGTCCTTGGCGTGGATCAGCCTGGATGTCGTGCGTGCCTAGTAGAGGGGGTTTACAAGGTTTTACAAGGGTTTGCAGAGCGAGCCACCCAACACGAACCCCTGAAGCCTAACCTAAACCCCTAAAGCCTAAACCCCTAGACCCCAAACCCTAAACCCCTAAACCCTAAACCTTCTTATCGGCTTTCGCCCTTCGGTTGAACTAAGTCGGCTGCAACTAGAAGTAGGATTATGTGGTTTAGGGTTCAGGGTTTAGGAAGTTTAGGGTTTAGCGGCTTAGGGTTTGGGGTGCAGGGTGCCCGGGTATAAGAACCAGGACCAGATGTGATTCAAAGGCCTAAAGCCTCATTGACTGGGTCCTTGTTGGATACAACTTTACATTCTTGTTACAACACAACCTTCATAAGGATTTAAAAAAGGTCATGTTGTTCCTCTGGCCTCAACAGGGAACCAGCTGAGGGTTCTATGAAAACCCACGAGCCCTTTCGGCTGGAAACATTGAGGCTTTGGTCCCTGAAGTTCGAGGCTTTTGCCCTAAAGGACTAAGGGTTTAGGGCTTAGGGTTTACCCCTGAAGGACTAAGGGTTCCGAAGGACTAAGGCTTCTACAAAGGGTTTAGGGTGTGGGGTTTAGGGCTTAACCCCAAAGGACTAAGGGTTCCATAATAAGGCCTCTGTGCAGTAACCGTAAGCTCCTGAGTCATAAACTTCCTAAGCCCTATAAAGCCCTATAAATCCTGGGTTCTCCAGTAGAGCCCTTTCGTAGTAAGGGCGCACGTTGTCCTACTAGTTGGTCTTCGTAAGGGAGCCCTAGAAGACACAAAGAGCAAAAATAACAGGAAGGTACTGCTGGGGAACCCTTGCTTTAGACTTTCTTGCAGGTTGGTGTCCAGAGTTTAGTCCAACTTAGGGAGTTTGCGTGGGTTTGGTGGCATTTGAAATTTTTTTTGGGGTGGGGGTCTGTAGCCCATACACCCTAAACCCTACACCGTCCCCAGAATGCTATGGTGGTGCCATGGCCTCTTCGAAGAAAGTCCTCGTAAAATCCTTGCAGGTTCAGGATTGAAACTTCATGGGTGGGTTGACGCTTCGAGCTTTGAGGTTTTTGGGCCTAAGGTTTAGGGTTTAGGAAGTTTAGTTTTTTAGGGTTGGGTTAAGCTTTCAGGGTTGTGGGCCTAAGGTAAGGGACCAAGGTTGGTGGCGCTTTTTTGGGGGGTTTAGGTTGTGGGTTCACTGTTGCAGTGCTCCGTGCTGATGCAGCTTGACTCACCGAGAGACTCCAAAACCCCTTAATTACGGAATATAACCTTACTTCCCCAATAAGCCAGGAAAATCAAAGGTTAAACTGTCAGATAGACTGCGAAACCATAAGAACCTAAACAGCTTAAAGGTTGGGTATCGGGGAACTAAGTAATATGAACTCAAATCGTCCTTAAGGTATACAATGCTTAATTACAGGGTTTTGGAGCCTCTGCGCATGGCGCGGAGCTCCAAAATTCCCAAGCAGGGCAGGTGCTTCAACCCACTGGAATGAGAAGGGTTCCTCTACGGGTTTTCGAAAAACGCGACCTCTAAGCCCTGAGCATTCGACCAATACTCAGCTCTTCGTTTCCACGACCCCACCTACACGAATTCCAGCAGCAAATGAACCAGCCCTGCTCTGGCCATCATAAAGCCCTAAGCCTTGCACCTTAAATCACCCCAACACCCTGAACCTTAAACCTAAAATAACCCTGGACCCTAAACCCCAAACCCCTAAATCCCCTAAACCCCTAAACCCCAACCCCAAGCCGCGCTTCCGAGGAGAAGGTCGTCAGCTTGACCTGTGACAGAGCACGGCAAAACTTTTAGGGTTTAGGGTTTGGGGTTTTAGGGTTTAGGGGGCTAGGGTTTAGGGTTTAGTGTTTTAGGGTTTAGGGCTTAGGGTTTAGGACTTAGGGTTTAGGGTTTAAGGTTTAGGGTTTAGGACTCAGGAGCGCGGCAAAACTTCTGCAGCCCAGGGGTCTTAGTCTATCTGGCCCCGGGTTACGTACTCCGTATTAGTTGTATGGTATGTTGTCGTAGGTTATGGTTTATTATGATAGATTGAGAATGGTAGATTAGAGTATCTTGTGACATTGTTGTAGTAAGTTCGGGCAAATTATGGTATATTGTAGAAACGGGTTAGAGTATGTTGTGGTATAGTTATAGTCTACTTGAGTATGTTATGGTGTATTAGAGCTTTGTTTTGGCATACTCAACCCAAGGACTTTAGCGCCCCCCAAAGCCTGCCACGGCCCTAAACCCTAAAACCTAAACCCTCAAGTCGAAAAGGAGCCCTTGTAGAATCCCCTATAGGGGGGAAGAACCCTCAAAACGGATCCATCAAGCCCAAAAGGAGCCCTTGAAGGATCCCCCAAAAAGAGGAGCCCTCAAAACAGACCCCTTAAAAGAACCCAGGACAACCGGGCCTGGCCGAGCATCAGCAGCGAGCCCTCCTCAGGGTCCCCAAAGCCCTCCCAGTCGCGGGTGCAGCTGCCTTCCTCGGACTAGGGTTTAGGGTTTGGGGTTTGGGGTTTGGTGTTTAGGGTTTAGGGTTTAGGTAAGACTGACTAACTATGGTAACCATAGTAGTGTAATGGTAAATAGTAGTTATGATCGTAATAATAACCGTGATAATATTTATGACAATACTTGTACTAACCAATCCTAACAGTAGAATTATACTGGTGATAAAAACAAAACTAGCAATAATAATATCAACAATAACTATAATAATCATAATCATCATAATAATGAGAGGAGCCTTAAAGTTCTCGCAGTTGTTGGAGAGGGTCTTGGTTGTTCAGGGGCTCTCTGGCAGTTTTGTCGGGATTCAATTATGAGATTTTGTACGTTTATTTACGATAGGTAGGGATTTATTTGTAGTGTACGGCTTTACGATGAAGCCCTTAGAAGTTAAGATACGGTTGGGCTCTAGGGCTTTTGAGACTTCAGTGCTTAGCATTTGCGGTCTCAAGGTTTTGACTGTGGGGATTAGAGGCTTAAGGTTTGAGGCTTAGTGGCACGGGTTTAGGCTTTGTGAGTGGATGGCCGGCAGTCTCTTGGATTCCTTGGGTGCAGGATTCATACAGCAGAGGTCAGCAATGAGCTTAGTCTGCTATGCATATTTCGTGTCGGTGAGGACAAGCCTATGCGAGTGCTCGAGAGACAATCGGATGAGCTTCGATTGAGTTAGATGTGCTACTTGCGGCTTTGAATCTGTGAGTTCCGGGATTGTCAGCACACTGAAGCCCCAACTCAAATTGACTCAAATACCAAAGCCGCTCGCAGATCTGAACTGCACTCGCGGTGCGGCGGGCATCAGCATCTTCCGTATGCCCTCATTGCACGCTGCGAGGGCTGCTCCCATCGTGGCCTGCTTGGGCAAACCTACACTTCAGAACACACTCAAAGCCTCGCCCCCCGCCCCCCCCACCCCGCAACACGTGAAACCTTAGACCCGAGACTCCGAAGTGGAGTCACGGAAGACCCCATGCCATAGCTCTTTTCAAGCAGAACACCTCTTCAACCAAGATTGTAAGGTCAAGCCAGAGCTTTGAAGCTCAAAGTCCGACTCTCTGGAGCCCCAGAAAATTGTGTCTAAGTCCCCCTAAACCCTAAACCCTCAACTCCCTACCCTAAACCGAATGTAATTATGACAGACCCTTAATAGAAAACCCTAGGCAACAGAATAGGCTGGGGGGACCGTCTCTTCTCCTGCATGTACCTACACGCACATAGAGATAGCTAGTTCGATAGATAGATGGTTAGACCGTCCTCTGACAGGTAGATAGACAGAGAGATACCCTAAAACCCTAAGCCCTAAACCCTCAGCCCTAAACCCTAAACCTTGAGCCCTAAACCCTAAGCACAGATAGCTCGGAATGAAAGGCCCTGATAGGGCTCAGGATGCAGGGCACAGCTAAGTCCAAACCTGTTCAACCTAGACCGCAGTCAAGACGAAAGCGGCTTTTAGGGTTTAGGGTTTAGGGGTTTAGGGGTTGAGGGTTTAGGGGTTTAGGGTTTAGGGTTAATTGAATTCAGCTTCCCTGCATTTCGATTCAGCCTGAAAGCCCAAACCCTGCTCAAAACTAAATCCCAAAACATCGCCAAATCCTACATAAATAAACACTGAAACCCTGAACTCCCTTCCTAAAAGCCTGTAGCCCCGGAATCGCAACATCTGAATCCGACACACTCGGGATTAGGGACTATGCTTTCGAGGGTTTAGGGCTCAAAAAACTCGTATAACTAGTTGTGGGGGTTTAGGGTTTGGAGCTTGAGGATTAAGTCCCAAGGCTTCAAGCTTCTAGCCCGCGATTCCTGCAGCAGCCTGAGGTATGCAAGCCTACGGATATCTGAAGCATCTTCCAAATCCCCGCATCCTACACCCCAAACCCAGAAAGCCCAACATCCCCTTGCGAATATTCCGTGCGTGACGTCCGGCTTCTTATGATGGTTGAAGGTTACGTTGTATTCTTTGATACGCGAAGCAGGGGTGTGTTCGCGGTATTTCGCCATTGGAAAAAGACCTGCAGCTGGCCTGGCGCAGAGAGCACCTCCTCCACCAAGGGCGTCGCAGCCGATTTGCTCGCTTTGAAGCCAAGTGGCTGTTGCATGACGGTCGAAACGTCGTCGTTGAGAAAAGTCAAAGAAATGAAACCCTCAATCAGAGGCCCGGAAGGTCCTAGGCACCAAAACTTCAACGAAACACAAGGATTGCAGAATCCATGAAGAGCGGAGGGGTGTACTTCCTTAAGGTGTGTCTCAGAATCAGGGCGGCAACCCTCATGGTCAAACTCCTGCATGACTTTACTGTTTCAAGTTCCCTGCACTATGGGAAGTATTGTACCTTCCTACTGGAGGAGGATGCAGGATTGCGCAGGGCAGTGAAACATTAGAGCAGGTTTTTGGGGTATATTGAATATGCTACTGCTAAAGCTAAGCAAGGACTGTAACGGCCTGCGAGTACTAGTTGTTCCTATCCCCAAGCTTCTCTTTGACAGGTCAGGGTGCACTGCTTGGGCTTTAGGGTGCGAGTTTAGATTGAGAATTGAGGGACAGAACCTCCATCTTGCGCCTTAAGTTTACTGTGCAGACTCGGGAGTGGGAGGCGAGTGCCCCGAGCTTCAGACTAAACCTGCGAGATCAGGCAGCAAACCAACGCTAGTAGCTCTGACACAATAAACGGTAATGAGAGGCTAAACCCCTAAACCCTATAAACCCTATAAACCCTATAAATCCTATAAACCCTATAAACCCTATAAACTCTGAACTCTCAACCCTATAAACCCTAAACCTTCAAGAGACCCAACGAAACATTAACACGAGCCGAGGCTATGAAAACTCTGAGGCCCGGACCGTAGGCTGCGACGTCGAGCTCGGCACCGGCCGCTCGCATCGCCTTTTTCCCGGGGGTACGTGGGAGCGTCTTTCTACGTTCTAGGGCTTAGGCTGTAGAGAGTTCATTGTCAAACCCGAAAACCTAAAACCTAAACCCTAAACCCTAACCCCTAAACCGGAAACCCTAAAACCTGAACCCGAAACACTAAATAGGTTCAGGGTTTGGGATGAGCTGAGGTCTCGGAGTCTACCTCCGCTCCACTGCAGCCCATGTCCGACCTGGATTTAGTAAGAAAGATCTGATAAGTGTTCAGGGTTTAGGGTTTTGGGTTTAGGGCAAGATAGCAGGAGCAGGGTAACCAGCAAGAAGAGCCTTGGAGACTATTTTGCAGGGTGGAATAGTATCGGTGTGGTGCATCTTGGAATTCATACGGAAGCTTGGAATGTTCTTCGGTGTCGTTAGATTAAGGATCTGACCGCACTTGTCTGTACCAAGGCCCTATGCCTTAAGCTCTGCAATGAACATGCGAAGTACCTTTTCATGGCTAAGTCCACCAGAATAACACTCAAAGTGTTCACTCACCAATATACTTTCTCGTCCTGCATGCACCGACCATTCTCAACTCCCAGTCCATATGCTGACAAGGGGTTGGCGATGGGGATGTCTGCAGAGGTTCGGAGCAGTTATAACCGAGGTATATCTGTGATTGAGGACTAAAGAGTTGTGTAGTTCTCTAAATTATGATCCCCTTTTTGAGGCCCAAATATAACACGGCACCCTTATGAAAAGGACCCTGAAAGGCACCCTAATTTAAAGAACTACCCATGTGCAACCCGAACCTGCAAGTGATCTTCTCAGGCGCCTTCCAAAGGAGCACAGCGGACTCCCAACGGCGCCCTGACACGAGCTGTTGGGGAATAGTCGGAATAGTGTTATAAGTGTTTTGAGAACCCCCGTACCCAAGTCCCCTCCTAAATCGGGTACAAACATGGCTTAAGTGTGCGTGGGGCGGCCTTTCAATGGTTTCAGTTCCTGCGACAATCGTTTCGGAAAGTGTTCAATTCTTGCAACGGGGGTTCTAAAAACACCTGAGCACAGTGGTTCCTTGGTAAGGTTAGGACCTAAAAGTTACTACTTGGGTCGTTATAGGTTCGGGCTTGGACATGGGGCCTGAATGAATCGAAAAAGGTTCCTGAAGGGTTTTGCATCGGTGCTGTGGGGCTCCTCTAGGGGCTTAAAGGGGCCTCAACGAATATAAGGGGCTCATGTTGTGTATTGTAGCTTCATAAGTACAAGGAACTGCGAAAAGACAACCTTACCAAGCATTCAGACCTTCGTAGCAGTTGCATTTTTTGCGCGTTCAACTATGAACTACACTCACATATGTAAATAAGCAAAAACGTGTGTATAACTATTCTTATTATACAGGTTTGTACACATGAATCTAATCCTTAGTACAGGTTACTTCCTGTAGAGTCATCACCACTTTCTGGCAGCCGCGCCGTGTGAGCAGGCGCTGCAGGCCGTGACGTACAGGGTCCCGCTGTTGAGCAGACCTAGTTTCGGCCAGTGCGCAACCACGTGCCATTCAGATTCTAGGGTTCCTGACATACGCTGCGTTGGCACATTACATCGTAGGCGTCCTGATGATCAATACAAGCTTCGATACCACAGGCATCCATGTCCCAATCCCATCTTTGATCACAAAAAATCCGCGGAAGCCGACAATCCATTTGCCTCAAACTCTCAAACCTGTAAACCTGACCTTCGCATGGGATTTTGCTGGAAAACTATGGTCGTCTTGAAGGGGCGTTATTGGGACCCATTATGATTATTAATATTATCATTACCAGTACTACCACTACTACCACTACTACTACTACTACTACTACTACTACTCCTACTACTACTCCTGCTACTGCTGCTACTACTACTACTACTACTACTAGTACTGCTACTATTACTACTACTACTACTACTACTACTACTTCTACTACTACTACTACTACTACTACCACCACCACCACCACCACCACCACCACCTCTACTACTACTGCCACTGCTACTGCTTCTTTAATTCAGATTGTTCTCTTATGAAGGAACCCGTCAGCGTCTTCATCAGCATTAGCATGGCATCAGCATCGTCATCATTATTATCTTGCATGTTGATCATCTTCTATTTCGTCTACTTCCGTGGCAGTGTTAACATCTGCAGCATTCAATGATTCAGCTTTCAATGACGGTTGACAGGTTCGGGATTGGCATTTTCAGAACGGCCGCACCAAGGATTCTTGGGACGCATGGAAAAAAGAGGCTATGCCCAGCCGGCTGCAAGTGCTCGGCAGGGTGGCTTGCCTTAAAGTATGTGGGCGGGGGGGTTCGGGTTGTGGCGGAATGTTTGGAAAACGATGCTTCTCCAAGCCTCAGGCCCTACAAGCCACACCAAGTCCTAAAACGATTCTTAGCTTTATAGAGCAAAGTCGAAGTCACAGTTGCCGGGAGCAAAGCCTTGTTGCCCTAATACAGCACCCGGCAAATCCTAACCCTGAAGGCACAAAGTCCTACACGCTGCAGCCTCAAACCCTGATAACCCAGGTCATAAACCCTACCAAAACCAAACAGACAAACATGCTGTAGGGACGTTATAGAACCCTGAATGCACCCGGACAAACCCCCTTGCGGAAACCCTCCTAACACCCTAGACGCCTAAATCTTAAGCTAGCCCTGGACCTTCGATCCTACCCTAAGCCCGCAGCACTACCCTAATCCCTAGATCCGGAGCCTTAAAACCCTAAGCCCCGCACCTTAAACCCTAAACGCTAAACCCAAAACCCTAAACCCTAAACCCTAAACCCTAAGCCCTAAACCCAACTCCTCCAGAGAGCAGGCCGGGAGGCGGAGACTGCAGCCAAACCGCGGAGTGCCCGCGCCTGCGCCGCTGGCCCGATGCATCGGAGTACCCACCAGGCGGTTCTGGGGTTTGGAGTTGAGGGGGGTGTTTAATCATAGGGTTGAAGTTTAGGGAGGGTTTAGGGTTCAGGGGTTTGGAGTTTAAGGTTTTTAGGGTTTTGGGCTGCGTAATCCAAGGCATAAAGGGTTGTTTTTTTCCCAAAGGTGGAGGATCTTGCACCGGTAGGCCATACGTGATATTCACCATTATGCTCAGCTGACGGTTGCTCTTGGGACGCTTCCGTGAGTGCACATCAGCCTTAAAGAAACGAAGTTTCGGCTTTGCGGAAAGCTGGGGCCAGGACGATGACATGACTGGCGCGGGAGGGGATTGCTCCGAAGCCAGAAAGCCTGCTGAAAAACATGGCCTGGTAAGCCGGGCAGTCCTGCTGCATCACCATGAGCTTATGCGGCATTGCAGCGGCTTTCCGCCAGAAAACAGTGACAGACAGTCCATGAGTAGCATTCCATTACGTTTCCCAGTAGTGTTTGTCCGGTTGAGTGTTAGCTTGACGATAGAGAAATGGATTGAGCTGTTTCACGTTGCCTATGGTCATTGAAGCAAAACATGGCCAGAGTCTAGCTTCGTCAATGTAGCAATGAGAGACAACTCAGAGATTGCGTTTGTCATCGGAAAGGCATCGCAAACGTAAGTATCTTTGCAAATCCCCGCGTTTTCGCTCAACATGTGCTGAAGATTACAAACTGAGCTTTACAATTCCTCGCAAATCCCCAGATTTTCCCGCAAAGCGGGGCTCCTCGTTTTGCAGCAATGCATACATCCCTTCATTTTCCCGCCACTCATGGCCGCTATGCTCTGGTCACGCTTGGGCCGGTGGTGGGATGCACTGGCAGTCTTCTGTCCCAAGTCACTGAGCCGTCGTGCAGTGTTGCTCGTTTGCCAGCCTTCTCCGAGCATTTTCAACCCTTGAGCAGCCACTTCGATCCTCCTCACGCGGTGTCCTGGCCTTGTGCTGGTGGAAGTCCCATCTCACCAACCCTGTTGTGGTTGTCGGGCAACTTAAATCCCGAAAAGGCACCCTTTTATAAAAAAACCCATTTCGGCCTTGCCGAACCTTGCTTGCACTCTTATGAACATGTGCCCACCCCAACCCCGCCCGTGTGCTAGGAACTGGAGCACATGGGTAGAGGCGGGCGCGTGTTCCTTCAGGGCAAGGCACATCATCTTGCAGCGACCGGCGGGCATTGGGGCATGCATCGAAACGATGATGCTGCTGCCGCCATCTCTGTCCTTGAAGGCCGCATGGGCATGAGCCACCGCGCAAGTTGCCGCGCGCACCCATCACCACCACACGCTCCTTGCCGATGAACTGCATTGGCCCCCGCTTTCTGAGATCCGCAAAGGCCGGCCTTGCGAACTCGCCTGTCGCAAGGCCCTGCACAACATTCGCTGCCGGGATCCGCTTCCAGTCACTTCCCAGCTTTCAAAGAGCTGTCCACGCGGTGCTTGTCACAGCGGTTCGTGACTTGGGGGTTATAGCTTTCGTAAAACCATGTAAAACCACTCATATCTGCCCATCCCAATCCGCCCATGTGTTTGGAACTGCAGCAATGGGCCTTGGGAGGTTCGTGTTTCTGACAGCTAATATTGGGGCTTTTTGGGTTTTTGGACTTACGCATGGTTTCGTTGGGGTTCAGGATTCGGTCTTTAGGTTTAGGGTTTGGGACTTTGGGTCTAGGGTGGGTTGTCTCGGACAACTGGAGGCGGTTACCGCGGCTGGCTGTTGTGGTGTCATGGATCTCTGTCGAAGGGCGATTCGGGGTGTCATGTGAGGTGTCAATGCACCCCTAAACACTTAATTCCCAAATACTGGCTATCAGCTCCTGCTCTCTCTGTATGCATGCATGCATGCATGCATGCATGCATGCATGCATGGGTGTGTGCGTTTGTGTCTCTATCTCCGTCGCTGTCTCCCTGTCTCTCTCTCTCTCTCTGTACGTGTTTATGTGTCTATGCAGAAGGACCACGGTGCCAATCTAGGCTCGAGCTAGAGCATATATACTGGCATATGCCATAAAGTCGAAAGCCGCAAGCCATGTTTCGACTGTAGCGATTTGGGTTGAGGGGCTGCGGGCTTCGGGTTTTAGGGGTTAGGCTTAAAGCCCTGACTACCCCAAAACCCTGAATCCTCGAACCCTACACATCCCAAAACCCTGAATCCTAGAA